>QANT01005173.1:0-13663 GCA_003254885.1 Purshia tridentata
TTTTACTAGTCATTTCCGTCATTTCCGTTTAATTTATGTCGAAATTTAAAATTTTCCGAAATTTCGGTCGAAATTTCCATCGAAATTTCCATCGAAAATTTCCACAAAACCGAAATTTAACTCCTTGGAAGAGAGTAGATAATCCCTTAATTTGGATCGTTGATCGCAGAGCAAAGAGAGAGAACTTTCACACAGCTTATATTTTTTTAGCAATCACTTATATTATTCTTTGTGTTGTAGTCAATAAACTCCTTGAGTTGAAGGTGTTATTGTACACACATATTCTTAACTTTGCCTTGAAATAAATTTGGGTTCGTGTTTTGATATTTTCTTTTTTTCAGAGATGAAATCATTCTTTGTTTATTCCTAACTTGTTCCAAACGGTAGAACTAAATTTTTAAAGCTATTCCATTCCATAATAGTCAATTATTCTAGCATTCCGGTAAAAAAAACAGGATTTAATTGAACTAGGTGTTATATAATTGGTCCTGAAAGTGAAAGAAATGAGGCAATTGCCTTGGAGCCAAATTTTAGCGACCCCAACTTAATTAGGTCTTAACTATAATTAGAAAACTAAGAATTCTGCATGTATATATATTTAGAAAAGGACATAGTAAAGAACCCAACACATGGAGATGGCCATGCACTTTGTGCCATATAAGTTATTTACAAGAGGCCACCAATCTCTTTAATTCTTATTATATGATGTTTACAACCTATATATCAATCTATGCACCAGTACCTGGTAATTTGGTAATTCTAATTTCTAACCACCCTGTATATGAACTATATATTATTATATATCATGCAATATCTATTATATTTAGGCCAAATTGAAAGCGTCTGCTACCCCATTAATTTGGTAGCAGTGCTGCTTAATTAATCTATATATATATTTGTATTGTCTTGGACTCTTGTTATTTGTCTTTTGCAGTAGCAACACTAGCAGCGGTACTTTTCCTCTGGCTCTGCTCATCAGCGTCCTTTTGGAGTTGCTTTACTTCTTCAACCCATTTTCTAAGTACATGGAGCTCTTTGATGTAGTAGTGGAGTCGATCTATCATCAGCGCCAGGAATAGGGAAAATCCTGTGTACGTAATCAAACTTAATTTACCAACTATACTATTCTATGGATCTTATTATCAGCTGTCAAACTCAATATATAAGAGAAATTAATGGCATATATTATTTACAGCCCACAAGTTATATAAATGATAAGGATGAGCAAAATGCTTGACAAATTATATATCCAATATATATGTTTTTATGATATTATTTTATCTAATAGAGAGATGATACACATGATAATCGATCAATTGGGATGAACTACTTATTACTACAATTTTCGAATATTTTAAAGAAAAATTAGGAGTATGTAGAGGTCACCTATAAGAGATGCTTCTAGGAGACGATATGCCATAAGAACTTCATCAGTTGGATTGACAATGCCTGCATCCCTTGAACGTTTGTGGACACTGAAAACAGCATTTATGGTTGAGCTAAAGAACACCAGAATGGTTCCTCCCACGCTCTTCGCCACCAATGGCCCCCGCCCTTGCTTTGACCGGTCCAGCCCCATGACCACCAACTTCCTTAGAGGGGTTCGAAACAGGAGACTCAAAATCAATGCCATTTCGGCCAACACAAGTATGAACAATATTTGAATCATAATTGCTTTCTAAGATATGAAAATTACTTTGAAGGATGAAGATGTTGAATATTTAAGTTGTGAAGAACAATAAGGGTTTTTTCTTGGTGTCTTTTTGTCTGTGCTTCTAAGGCTCAAAAGATAGCTTGCTTTTCCTAACTTATGGGTTTGATCAAAGAATTATACTTCCCATGACCTAATGAGGCAGGGATGGAATAACTTCATCATGTTCCCTAAGAGAACCTTGTTATATGTGTCTCTTTGCCTAACTAGGAACACCATGCAAATTTCCATTTGCCTTTTGTATTAATAACATTTCATATAAACTTTCCCCAAGTTCCATTTTGGGTGTTATGCTAGTTTTTCCACTATGGTTTCATAAAAGAAAAGTAGGCCCTTTTGGATCTTTTCTAGCACATAATTAACCTAGGTGTAGTAATTTTACCATCAATAAATTTTTTTTTAAATCTTGAGGAGGGGTTATCATTAATAATTTGAGCTAAAGTTCTCAAAATTAGTTTCAGTGAAATGTGAGTAATTTACTTCATCGTACGAATTATTTTGTATATCATTTATTAAATAAGCAAACATTATTCTTATTTTAAAAAAATAAATCTAATTAATTACAATATTTTATTTTATTTTTGAACAACAATATTGAATAGAATTCAAGCAATTAAACGAGACAGAAAAAATTGGAATGTGAATATGGCCTTTTTTGTCAAGACAAAAAAAAAAAATATCGCCTCTTTTTTAATAAATAATTGACACCTTTGAAACGGTGCGTTTTAGTTCTTTTAAGACACATGTGACATGCCACAAGTTACAGCGCGCGAGCCCCTCAGGTGTAGACTGTAGTTGAGCCCGTAGGTAAGTAAACGGTGAAGAGTCTCAAGTGTTTTACTGTACTAGTTTGGACTGACAGGCTGCTGAGTAGGCGGGGAGGAGAGCTGCAACTGCAATGGAGGCGCCGCCATTTCCTTCTTCTACCAAAACGCTGCCGTTTCGCTCATCGTCCCCATCGTCTCTTCTGTTTCTTCGCAAAACCAATAATCGTCTCAATTTCAGGCCTTCCAGAAACTTCTCCGTCCGTGCCTCCTCTGCCGGAGACTCCGGTAATCTCTCTCTCTCTCTCTCTCTTTCTGTTCTGTTATATTTGTTTTTTACTTTTTTATACTAATTTTCTGATTATTTGTAATATTCTCAGTGGTGACTCTGCTTGACTACGGTGCCGGCAATGTTCGTAGTGTGAGGAATGCCATTCGCCACCTCGGCTTCGACGTCAAAGATGTAATCTTTTCCTTCTAAATATCTTAGTGAGGAATGCCATTTGCTTTGGTTTGAATTCTTGCAATTGCTTATTTGGCCACTTAACATTTTCATTGTTTCAACTATCCAATGCATTCATGAAAGATTACGAATTTGCTTGTTAATTACTTTTGTTTTTGTTTTTTGTGTGTTTTGTAGCAAAGTAATACAGTTCTAGTAGTTTTTAGTCTTGCTGATCAAATGATTTATCTCATATATCCAATTTATGGAAACAAAAAAGTTAGAGATTGTTATTTTAAACAATTATTTAAAATAAAAAAAAGAGAGAGTAGAAGATTGATTCGTAAGAAAATAAATTTGTTTTTTAACAAAAATTCGAAATGTAGGTCCAAACTCCAGAAGATATTCTGAATGCCAACCGCCTAATTTTTCCTGGTGTTGGAGCTTTTGCTGCGGCCATGGATGTGCTGAGTAAGAATGGGTATGTTTGTTCTTTTTTCCCCTCTCTTGTTCATGCCGATTCTTCCATAAGGATAAATTGCTTGTTTAGTCCATTGAAGGGCTAGTGAGAAAGAAGGGATATTGGTGATAAGAAGTGAAACTTTGAAGAATGCCAAAATTTGGTTAAGTTAAACATATCAATGAAGCCTGGTGACAATGACTGTTTTCTTTGAATGTCACATGTGATAATAATATGGCTTTGGATATCTCATTTACTTTAACCAGTCATACCAATCATATAATATTACCTGTTTTATTCCCAATTAATTACTTTTATATTATGAGAATTTTCAGCCCTTTAATGTTTTCAGGATGGCTGAAGCACTCTGTTCATATATTGAGAAAGATCGGCCATTTCTAGGCATTTGTCTTGGACTTCAACTCCTTTTTGAGTCCAGTGAGGAGAAGGGATCAGGTCAGTGCTTGATGCCTCAATTTTTAAGTAAATTTCTTTGTCAACTTTTGTAACTCATTGTCTGCATGGAATCAAGACATGGAGTATTCACTTCTAGTATTATCCTCTAGTTTTTTCTTTGTCACACTGGAGTGGTAGTATTTGCTGTACTATATTATTGGCATACTGAGCAATTAATGAGCATGAGTCAATCCATTAGGGCAGTTATGATGATAATGATAGCCTCAAGCAGGTGTTCTTATCATAATTATTTAAGATTGAGGGAGGTAGTTAAGAGAGGGAGAGAGTTGTTTTGAGGAGATAGTAAAAATCTGTGAAAATAAACAAATAATTGTTATTGTTAAGATACTAAAGACTAGATGGATAGAAATCTCTCTTTGGACCCTTTTGTTGACTGTACACTGTTTGGCCTTTGTATAGATGTAACAGTAGTATACATTTTAATTTCTTTTAACTTTATTTAAAGTTGGACTGATATTCTTCATGTATCTCAGTAAATGGTCTTGGCTTGATACCGGGAGTGGTTGGGCGTTTTGACTCATCGAACGGTACCAGAGTACCCCATATTGGTTGGAATGCTTTGCAGATCAGAAAAGACTCATTAATATTGGATGATGTTGGAAACCATCATGTCTATTTTGTTCACTCTTACAGAGCTATGCCGGTATGTCTTCTTCTCCCTTTTACAGAAACTAATTTGAAGTTCATGCGTCTGCTGCACACTTGCACTTAAAATACCTGGATTTGCATGTTCATTGAGGTGGCATATGTGTATATAAATTTTCAGTCAGTTGAAAACAAAGACTGGATTTCATCTACCTGCAACTATGGTGACAATTTCATTGCATCTGTTAGAAGGGGAAATGTGCATGCAGTTCAATTCCACCCTGAAAAGAGCGGAGGCAAGATATCATTTGCTCTCTCTTGTTTGCTTGTGGATTTTTTATGGTATTTGAAATGTACAGGAATTGCAGTAATCTTCCATTTCTTGTTTCTTTTGGTGACAAGGGTAGCATATTATATCTCACATTGCTTTCACCTTGGAGTTCGTTCTGATGTTTTAATTTTGTGAGCCCCTTCAGTGAGGAACAAAAGGGAACTCTTGAAAGTTTCCAAAATAAGCTTCCTATCTTTAGGATTTTAAGAGTTCTCCTTTCCTTCACCCTATTCTTTCTGAGAATCAAGAGCGTTAAGTTCTTGTTTAAGGTTTAAGGGTGTATGTTTCTGATCATTGGTGTTTGTGTATTTTTTCTGATCTGGTCAGCTGTGTAATTTTTGGCACCATGGTATCTATCAGATAGATTATTGTTGCAAGTCATTTATTCTTTATCTAGATATGAAGTGCTTTTATTTTTCTCAAATTGGATGGCCTATTTATTAACTTCAATATTACCTGAAAATGAATGTTTAGATGTTGGCCTTTCCATTCTGAGAAGATTTTTGTATCCAAAGTCACACATGGAAAAGGTAACCTCTGTCCTATGAAAAACATGCTTTTCATATGTTTACTACTCTGTTCAACCATCTAACAATCTGAGATCTTCTTGTGAAGACAGAAGCCCACTGAAAGAAAGGCTTCAAAACTTGCAAAGAGGGTAATTCCTATTGACTTAATTTTACACATTTAGTCCAATTACAATATCATAGCTCTGAAAATTACTTATCTCATTCTCTTTCATACACTGACTATGAAGCTTCTCCCTATATTACTAATCCCATATTACTTATGCTAGGTTATTGCTTGTCTTGATGTGAGGACGAATGACAAAGGAGATCTTGTTGTTACCAAAGGAGACCAGTATGATGTAAGAGAGCATACAAAAGAGAATGAGGTATTGCAATAATACTTGACTGCTGCCTTTTATATAATTCAGGTGGTACTTTGAACCTAATTTCTGGTTGTACAGTGTCACGCTTAACACAATATTAGAAATCATCAGCCATCGGCAGCATCATAATTCATCATAGTTGAAACTTATAAGATCTAGTTCAATAAGCCCTGCGTATGATTCATTCTTTGTTTCCTTCAAGCACATCTACTCTGATACCCTCTTTTCCTCTTTGAGCATGTGATCTTGTTTTTTAGGATCATAAGTAGCATCTAGAGAAATCATATCTTTGTCATGATGGATTAATGTTGTCATTTGAGGGAAAAAAAGGTTGACTTATCTATTATCGTTGCATAATGCCTATTAAAATTTATGTTTGTCATCTGTTTATAGACTTGGTATGGTTCAGAATTTGTTTATTATGGCATGAAAATTGCATCTATATCTGCTAATCAGAAACTTTGATAGGTGAGAGAACTTGGAAAGCCCGTGGAGCTTGCTCGCCAGTATTACAAAGATGGGGCTGATGAGGTATGCCTCCTTAAGTTTGGACATATTTTACTGCTTATGTATTATCAAAGAGCTGTGGTGACCTGCTTTAAGTTGATGTTCAATTGCAGATCAGTTTTCTAAATATTACTGGTTTCCGGGACTTCCCTTTGGGTGACTTGCCTATGTTACAGGTTTGTGATAGGGAATTTGTAAATTTTCAACTTAAATTTTTTAATTCTTGACACAGTAGAAAATGTTCTTATATTCAAGTTGCAAAGTTGCATGTTTACTACTTCTCTAATTATTATTTACTTTTCATGCTTTTAGGTGTTAAGATACACATCAGAAAATGTTTTTGTACCATTAACAGTTGGAGGTGGCATTAGAGATTTTACAGATGCAAATGGCAGGTACAGTCTTGGGTGCTCTATTTTGATGGACCGATTATGTTGTTGTTTTGCATGTTTCAACTATCCTGTATATGTTTTCTCCAGAAAAACTCAATCCTATAGCTTCCACGTCAAAATTTATGATCATTCAATGTAGCGGCATGGATGTGGATTACATAAATTCACTCTTTTTTTTTAGGCACTATTCTAGTTTGGAAGTTGCTTCAGAATATTTCAGATGTGGCGCTGATAAGATTTCCATTGGAAGCGATGCAGTTTATGCTGCAGAAGAATATATAAGAACTGGAGTATGTATTAAATTTCATTATCTCATTATCAGATCCATGCATGTGCATGAGTCTGTGTGTCCCCCTTCTGATGGTTCTTCTTCTGAATTTTCAGGTCAAAACTGGAAAAAGTAGCTTAGAGCAGATATCTAGAGTTTATGGAAATCAGGTAATATCTTGTCTAGTTTTAGATGCATGCATACCCATACCCCTCCAGCTTCTGGTTTCTGTAGTCTTTCTGTTGTCCCTTGAGAATTTATTATAGTTCTTTTAGTAATGTAAAATTGGAAACTAAATAGAAAGCATGGATTAAGTGTCTTTTTGAGCTTACCTAGAATATGTGTTGCAGGCTGTGGTTGTAAGCATTGATCCTCGCAGAGTGTACCTTAAAAATCCAAATGATGTAGAGTTCAAGACTATAAGGGTAAAAAACCAAGGTAAGGGGGTCTGATTTCATATTTTGTTTCCTTCTTTTTGGATTTTCTATTTTCATCTTCATGTTTTATAGGGGTAAAAACCCTGTTTTTGGTTGTTTATGTTAGAATTTTCTAGATTAAAATTTCACGCTTATTGTTAATTTCAGGTCCCAATGGGGAAGAATTTGCATGGTATCAGTGTACAGTAAGGGTTCTTTGCTTTACCTGTGTATTACTGTTCATAATTAAAACATGATGTATATTCTGAAGCATGCATTTGACATCAATTTGCTTACATTATGTATAAATGCATTTATGTGCTTTCATTGTATGTTGATAGAAACAATGTGTAGGATGGGGGGATCCACTTGTTTGTCAAATGCAACACAACTAGAGATCCTTGCTGTGACTTGTTCCATCATCAGAAGATTTTCCTTATTGTATCTTGAAACTCTGTGTTGTTTGTTCTTAAGGTTAGTGGTGGGCGAGAAGGCCGACCGATTGGAGCTTATGAGCTTGCAAAAGCCGTTGAGGAGCTTGGAGCTGGAGAAATACTGCTGAACTGCATTGATTGTGATGGTAAAGATTACTTTTGTGTTCCTCAATACTTGTTCTATTATAATATAATATCTCTTTTGAGCATCAAATGGTTGTATAAAGCAATTCTTTGGGAAATGGATACAGAAACTTATTCATATGTACAATGAGTTCCACATTAGTTTTTTTTTTTTTTTTCTGTAAATGTGTTTTGGAGTCATTTTTCATTTTAAATTGATCTTCAAACGAGTTTGTTGTTTCTGTTGGTTTTTCATGGTTACATCAACTCTTTGATGCTTTTCAGGTCAAAAGAAGGGATTTGATATAGATTTAATAAAGCTGATCTCAGATGCTGTGACCATTCCTGTGATTGCAAGTAGCGGTGCTGGTGCTGTTGAACACTTCTCAGAGGTGTTGGAGAAAACAAATGCATCTGCTGCCCTTGCCGCAGGCATTTTCCATAGGAAGGAGGTACTGCTGTAGACTCTTTTTTATATGATTTGTTAGCATCCAAGTGCTGATTATCATTATCAAATTAATACTCCAATTATCATTGCAGGTGCCTATTCTCTCTGTAAAGGAGCACTTGTTAAAGGAAGGCATAGAAGTCAGAATCTAAACACATCATGGCTCCTAAAGCTCCCAATATGCAGTCAAGAGAGAGCCTTTTTGTCCCAAAAAGAGAGTTTGTGAGAGATGTTATATTCACCGTCCGAGTGCGCAACTCTTTAAGCAGAGCCTGAATTGTATAATCGGATTAATTTGTGGCAGAATTTGAATCAAAAAATCATCAAATTATTTAAATGGGGTAACCTTAATTTATGGCCCAAGACACAACTTACAGAATTTGAATTTTTCATTCTGCACTTGACAGTATGATGTAATGTATGACTTGGCAAATGAGTTTCCTCAAAATTTGATGGTTCAACCTATGTGATCTTGCCAATTTTGTATTACATAACCATCATACTCGATGGCAAAAGCTTTCCCGTGTAAGCACATGAGGTCTTTTTTAATTATCTTTTGAGCATTTCAAGGCCTGTCATGAATCATGATGGCTGTCACAAGGATCATGCATTTTAAGACCTGTCTTGATTATCTTTTGAGCATGTTGACTCTATGCTCATAAAAATGCATGTATGAAATTTCATTTCCTTAAAGTCGGTAATTTGTTATCATTGAAGAAACTAGAAAGAACAATGTCGCGTAAGTACATTAAATGTAATGGTTAAGTGACCGTGACTTAATGACTTATGTCATATGGAAAAGGAGAAAAGACTCTTGTTTCTCTGAATTTTATCTACTTAAATATACATGCAGTATTAAACAAAATCAGAAGACCCATAAAAATGAATCAAAAAAGCTTGCTTGCATATTCTTCGGCCTGTTTAAATCTGGAAGACAAAGATGAGGCACTTGCAAGGTCTCTGAGCTCTGACAGGCTCCTTCCAAGCTGAAGAGCTACTTTCACTTCAAACAGTTCCCCATTCTCTCTCTCATCAACTTCTCTTTCCTTCAAGGTTGACTCTATGGTCTCCTCCATGAGCTTAAAAAATCCTGCAGAGCTCCTATACATCTCAAAAATCATCCCCACCTGTCCACCATGCTCCAAAGTGTTAACCACAGTGGCCAAAGCTCCAAACACCACACCCAAAACTGCACCCCATGAACCAACCACAGGCAACCCAACAAGCCCTGACCCAACTGCAGCAAAACCAGTGAGCAAAGGTCCACAGAATGCTAGAATCTTGTTAACCTTCAGTACCATATTGCTTAGCCTCACATATTCTGCAGAATCTTTTCCCCTCACTACCCCTAAAACCTCCTTCATTTCCTCTTCAAGCTTATCATTCCAACCATTCCTCTCAACCTTGTCAGTGACCTTTTCATGTTGAGATTTGGATTCTTCTGGCCACCACACAGCAGGCTCCACAATAGTAGGAAACTTCTCAATCATGGTTCCAAGAAGGGGAAGTGGGTAGGCCTTGTCTAGTGCCAAAACCTTTTCCATTGCAACCTTCACATCATAGGGAGTTGGGGTTTTGAGAGCCAAAGTGGTCTTGATCTCTTCATGAAGCCTCTGAAACAGCCTTGAAGCATTTCTTTGTTCTTCTGCTAGCTGAGAAGGTTGGATCTTATTCATCACCAGCATAATCCCTGTTACAGCCATGTAGAGGAAACTAGAAGAGACCTTTAGAGCCAAAATGGGTGCTCCAGATCCACTCACAGCTCCTGCAAGTCCTGCCATGATTGCAGCAGTGGCTGTCATTCCATTCACAGAGTTCAGAAGCAGGCCATTCCAATTGTCCCTCTGGGCACAAATGTTCTTGTGCATTTCCACTCTGTCTGAGACAATTTCCATGATTGCATATAGCTCTTGCACCAACTTTGAATCTGAAATTGCTACCCCATTTGATCTTCTAGTGTTTTCAATCTTTGGGTTCAGTTCTATATTAGCTGAAGTAGCTGTCAGGTTTAGTAACCCATTTCGTTGACTCAGTTCATCCACCAGGAGCCTAGGAACAGAAAGATGGGATGATTCAAAGTTTGGGGCATGGAGAGTGGCTTTGATTTTTCTAAATGAAGATGAAGAATAAGAAGAACAAAAAGAAGCTTGAAGAGTGGCCATTAACAAATTGCTACAAGATTTTTTTAGCGTAGTCTGCTTGAGAGTTCAGAATGAAGGTGTTGTAGTGAGATGGGTGAGAATTTGATTCAGACTTATACTGAAGAAAATGAGAGAGAGCAGGTAATGGGTGTGAGGTTGTTTTTCCCTGCTTCAGACTTCAGAATGAAGGAGGTGTTGTGAGATGGGTGAAAATTCGGTCCAGATTTATACTGAACAAACTGAGAAAGTACCAGGAAATGGGTGTGGGGTTGTTTTCAGTTTTTGGCTTTAAACGTTTAATATTGTACTTTTGACCACTTACCAAAAGAAAGAAGGATAATAAGGTACTCTAAGTTGACTTCAACTTTCAGAGGGTCAATATTTGAACTCTGTGTTGTCTAATTCTCTACTGACCAATTCACAGGTTAAAAATATTTGCATTCCAACTATACTCAGCTGACCTGGCAAAAAACAAACTCTACTCAGCTGAAATTAAGTTTTTACTATTCGTTGAAGAATGAAGAGTGTATCTCTGTTCTAAACTAATCCATTTCCTATATTTTGAGAGAAACAAGGTATCTTTTTTCCATCTTCTTTTTCCCATTGGGGACCAAATCTGATGAGAGCAATAAAATGTTGCCTATGCTCTCTGTTCAAAAGCTGAACTGGGACTGGATATTATGTTGAATTAGATGAGATGTGGATTAGATTGCCAGAGCATGGGATTGGATAGTTTCCAATTTAATACTGATAGTCGAACCATTAGGATAACTAATTGTAGAAATATGAGTTTTCAAAAATTTTTGTTATTTTCCCATTTTAGTTATAAAACTTGCGTAGAGACAAACGTGTCACCTCACTCTGTTGAGTCGCATAACTATCCACTTGTTATTTGTTCAGCTTTATTACTTTTATTTCCTACTCACTCAACTTAGGATTAAAGACTTAATTAAATGAAAACAAACCAAGAACCCCACCCAACCCGTAAAATAGTAATTAAAGTTAATAGTAACTAAAATTAAACGACAAGTTTTATGTGAGTCACGTTTCTCCCTATTCAAGTTTTTCTGGCTATAGTAGTGTATTCTAGTCTTACCAACCCAGTCAAGTCCCTACACGCTTTTGCTCCTAATAGGAAAAAGCAAAATCAGATGATAGCAATAAAATGCAGCGCCACTGTCAGCAATGAGATTGACAGGTATATGGTGAAGTGGAACATGTTTTTTTGTGTTTTGGTCGAAAAACACAAAAAAAAAAAAAAANAAAAAAAAAAAAAAAAAAAAAGATGATAGCAAAAACATCGACAGGTACATGGTGAAATAATGTTCCTTTGACTTATAAATTGTAACGCAAAAACAAAAAAGAAAAAAATGGTTAAGCTATGAGCAGATGGTCATCAAAAAAATTCATTCAAATCATCTGCCAAGAGTTAACAGTTTCATACAAATTTTATGTTCACTTGGAGACAATTCCCTATGATAAGATTCACATTAGCACAAAACAAGTATAAAAACTGGATAAAATTGGAATCGCACCCTCATTTCAGATTTAATCACAACCAGCCGCAATTGAAGAACCCACTTGGGGTCTCAATTCATAAATCAAATCCTACAAAAATTTATGTGGATGTATTTATTTTTGCAAAGGTGTACTAAAATTTGAAATACCGGAATGGAATCATGTACCATTGCTGATGGGGACTTCAAATGTCAAGGAGAAGCCTTCTAGGGTCCTCCACAACATCTTTAATGCGACGCAAGAAGAAAACTGCCTCTCTTCCATCAATCAGCCTATGGTCATAGGTAAGAGCAATGTACATCATTGGTCGCGGGACTACATTGCCTCCAACAACCATTGGACGGTTCACTATTGAGTGCATACCCAAGATTGCCGACTGCCAAAAATATCACTTGCGTGAGATTTCTTTTATTTCATAATTTTGTATATTTACTCACAAACCCAGCAGGTATTAAGCCTGAACCGGTATAGTCAAAAATATTTGTGTACATTCTATTTGTTGAAATGAGATGATCAAATTGTGTCAGAGAAGCACCAGACCTGAGGGGGGTTGATGATGGGGGTACTTATAAGGCTTCCATAAACTCCACCATTGGATATTGTAAATGAACCTCCAGCCATCTCATCGATTGATATAGACCCATCATTTGCCTTCTTTGCGAGGGTGTTGATCTCCTTCTCTATATCAGCAAAGTTCATCTTATTGGCATTGCGGATAACTGGCACAACAAGACCCTTCAAGGAAATAAATTGAAGAAACTTAAAAGTTGCAATTAAAATGCATTCTCATTTTACATGTATTTTTCAGTCTCTATGACAAATATGTATATTGCAAAAAGCAATTACACTCCTGAGGTACTAAAAGAGATGACTCCTCAGCAATTAAGATGTGACTTAACTATAAGGCTTAAAAAATTAAACTAGATAAGTCAAGCATACTGAGCTCACATGATATATGGCACAGCCTTAAAAACAACACTATATGGCCATTTGCGTTCTTGCTAAAATCTAAAAGTGTAATCCTAGATGGGATCTTAAAAATGTAGAAGAATGTTAAACCAAAGTTCCAAATGGAATGGCAAACAACGAAGATTCTGAAAAATCCTTTTACCTAGAACAGCTATTTTGACATTTACTTTTGCAATTTATCTAGATGAACATATTAAGTAAATAAATCGGATGAATCCTGGACAAACCTTTGGAGTACCGACAGCTATACTTATATCTATGTAATCTCTATATATGATATCATCCCCATCAATGACTGCATTAATAATAGGCTGATTTTGGAGCCCACTGACAACAGCCTGTTAACAGAAAACAAAAAAAGATATATAAGTTCACATATGCAAGCATCATGTTAGTCTATGTTTCATACTGGCAAATCTATGTATTATGTATTGCGTACTTTCACAAATCCCGACATAAGCCCCAACTTGACTCCATGCTTCTCAACAAATGCATCCTTGTAGTCAGAACGAAGCTTCATCAAATTTGTCCTGCCACAAGCAGCAAATTAGTGAGAGAAGAAAAGAGCATGGACATATGGTCCCTGATAAAACTTTTTAGCACACGTAGAGTTTAGGTAACCAGATCCCAATAATAGAATCACCGCTTCATACTTGAGCCATGGGTGTCCCAATTTCATACTAAAGCATATAGATGTACTAGAGTCCAACTACAGTCAGTTTAAATCAAGATCGGGCATAACCAATCAACTGGGACCCAAAAACTGAAAAAAAAAAAAAAAAAAT
>QANT01005173.1:13682-30188 GCA_003254885.1 Purshia tridentata
AAAAAAAAAAAAAAAAAAAAAAAATTGACATAGGCTGACAGATGATGAACTTACATATCAACTTCATTGAATGTCGTCAGCATGGCAAATGTGTTCTGTGAATCTTTCAACCTTGTAGCGACCCGTTTCCGAAGCCTTGTCATAGGAATCTGCAATGATGACGTTTTAAATCATTAAGACCATCAAAAACTACCTTTTTAAATGCTTATAAAGGAAATTTTTAAGAGGAAAAACAAAAAGTAGGTAAAATAAAACATAAGAAACCATATAACACTTACTCGTCGTTCCCTCTCCTTTGGGGGAAGTTGGGGTTCTCTAGCAGAGGGTTTAGGAGGTGGTGGAGAGGGTGTTTTAGGTTTCTCAGTAACAGGAGTTGTTTCAACTTTTGGTTTCTGCTTCTCCTCGTCAATCTTTTCAATAGGGGGTGATCGCTTTGCACTCTTTGATGTCTTCTCAGATGGACCAACATGGGCGACACCTTCACCAGACTTTGAGATAACAGCAATCTTGGTACCTGGTTCCACAGTATCCCCTTCATAGGCCACAAACTGCCAAGAATTAAAGTAAACATAGTGGAAAACTAAAACATTTAGAAACCTATCCATTCCCAGAAAGAGCACCAAAATTACTGGGAATAAGTAATATTCGAGGGGAGGGGGAGAGGGGGAACTACAAAACCTATTACCTTTTGGATTACACCGAATTCAGGACTAGAAACATCAATTGTCACCTGATGAAAATTAATACAGAATTAAAATCCTACTCCTGATTCCTGTCACATAGGGCCTATCAATCATGTTTGCAACTGTGGAAAGATTCCATAACAGATTCAAATAGAGCATAATAGAACCTTATCTGTTTCAATTTGAGCAATTGGTTCATCAACTTCAACCCTATCACCAGGATCTGCCACATAATATCAGATGCCAGACGTATCAATCATACAACCAGACTAAATGACCATTATAAAAATTCGAGAGAAAAACAGAATTCGGTGAGCATACTCTTCAAGAATTTCGCCAAAGTGCCATCAGTAATAGATTCACCCATAAAAGGGACGATGGCATCAATCAAATCCTCTTCATCAGCAGAGAGAGAGAAAGAGTGAGAGAGTTGATACCAAAACATTAATTTCACAAGAGAATCTAAAATAGTCCAGGCACACAACGCATATACCAAAGGACAATAGCTCTTTTTACTGGAAAGACACCAGTATAAATCATCAATCCTAATCCTTTACACCGTGTCATAAGTTGAGCAATTTGGCAAGATAACCTGCTTTAAATAAATCACTAGAGGATTTTCTTCCCTAATTCCCTATTATGAATCTTAGAAATGAAACCACCCCTAAGTTCTCCTACTACTGAAACAGTGGAAAACTAATACTACATTTTTTTTTGGTGTGTGTAAGCCACCTCCTTTTAGTTATTTTCCTCCATCAGGTAGTGCCCCTAAGATAAATTGCTTCCTCAAGCTCATCAAAGCTCTAAATTTGTTGTTTATGAATGTGTGTGTTTGTGTGAGTGAGAGAAAGAGAGAGTATTTGGTGTGTTGCTCTTTCATGTTTCTACTTAAAAATATGAACAAGACACTATTTGTACAATTTTCTGACAAATCTACACAGTGGAACTGGAGAAATGGCAATCTAGTGCACAATGGTGTGTTCTCATTAACCTAAATTGCTCACAGGCTGCTCACTAAATAAATCTGACAACATTATTTCTTTCAAAACTGATGAAAATAACAGTTATCATAGTGATGAAAATAACATCACTAAGGAAAAACTGATGAAAATAACAGTTATCAAAGTGATGCTACTTTAAACAAAAGGCAGACCCATATACGTGCCCAAGTTACAGGGGCATGTATCCTTGAACAATAAATGACGTACAAACAATTACAAATATGATCAGTTAAAATGATGGGAGAGAAGTAGATATCACACCAGTCTCTGAGGAAAAATGCCTGCTCCACATTTGTCTGAGAGGCTCTGGTTGAATAAGGCAGCTAACATCCCTGTACAGCAGTAAAGTCATGATGATTTTTTTCTTAAAAAAAAAAGAAGTAAATTACATTAAAGAAAAAATCAGTTTATAATAAAACTCAAATAAAAGGGGGTAAAATAATTTAATTTACTCCTTGTAATTGTTTTATGTTAATAAAATGAAGACCAAAAAAAAAGAACAGAATTTTAGACCTTGGTTTACAGTCAGGCCAAAGGTGACAAAAGGAGATTGTAAATACATATAGAGATGGGAGAACCGAAAAGGCAACCAAATGGTTCTCTCCTCACTCGGTCAAGCAAGGAATCATAAAAATCAGAATAAAAAATAATGCACTGGAAATTTCAAATAGATGCAGCCGAAGAGAGAGGTTCTCTCCTGAAGAGCACTTACCATTACTAATCATTTACATATAATACATTATATGAGTATATATCCTAGCACAATGCAATTCAGTAGTTCAAAATGCATATCCTACCAAACTGAATAGAGATAAACGAGAAAATGGTGTGACTAACCTTGTTGTCCTGGTACAAGGCGAGGAACCTGTAATAAGAAAACATATACACTAGCATCAATCACACTGATACATTGAGAAGAACACAACCATATTTACATATCTTTCTTTCTTTCAGCTAAATTCACCTGCTAAAATGAGGTGAGAAATGTTTCGGACACGTCCCAATCCTCCTCTGGGTTGAAGTAGAATCTGTTCCCACGTACATCAAAATAAAAAATTGCAACATACAACAATGCCAAATCACCCAAACATTAGAAAAACAAAACCACATTCCCACGTCGAAAACCAGAAAAAACCAATTCATATTATAATAAACAGAACCATGCACATTGTGTAACATAAAAAAGGAACACAAAATCCAAGGTAAGTCCAGTACGAACCTCCTTGTTTGCAATAGGTCGGATTGAGTGCAACGACTGCTCCAAAATCTGAGACAAACCACATACATATGCTTTCAGAATCATATATTTCTCAAATTTAACCCAAAAAAAATGAAGAAGAAGAAGAAGAAAAAAGCATAGAAAGAAATAATAGGAGTGTGTTGGATTTGTTACCGAAGCAGAGGAGCCTCCAGAAACGACTCGTCGCCTTATGACGCCTAACAACATCGTCGTCTCGGATCACTCTCTGAGTCTCTGGTTAGCTGATAATGCGAGTGCGATTTCAGAACGTAGGGTTTCGCTTTCACTTTTTCAGACGACGAGGGAGAGAGAGACGGCGCGAAGCACGTCTCGATCTTGTTATATTATATATTATATGTTGGATTATTCTGCGAATCTCAGTCTCAGTATGGAAGGTGTTATATTTTTGGAGGACAGCGGCTTCTAGATGAGCTAGGAACGATGGAGCGGCAACGAAATTCGATTCCCCAACGACGTGTCGTTTCCATGTAGAAAATAGGAGACCGCGCGAGGGATTCATTTTCGCGGTTCCCTAAACGAATCGCTTTCAGCTTGTTTCCTCGCTTGCTTGGCAGTTTGGCAGTGATTTTGCCCCTCAAATTTATTTGTGTATACTGTATGTCAAATTTATCCACTAATATTTTTGAAAATAAGTCAATGTGATACAAATTCTTCGAATTTCATCTCAATTTCTGTTAATGTCATGTGACCTTTCGGTGAGGGCAAAATAGACAATTTAAATCTAAAAACTTATAGCTTCGTTTAGTGCATAAAATAATATTAGATAGTATAAATGACTAAATTCATGTATAGTCAAGAACAAAATTTCTAATTTAAAATTATAATATGTATGAAAATGTATTAATCATAAGAAAAACTTATTCCTTCCAATCCCCCCAAAATAGGAGGATTAAATTATACATCTTTTTTCCATCTTCTTCCCATATTCTTCTTCACAATTAGAACATCATTCATATTCTTTCATAAATACACATGAATTTAACCATTTATCCCATCCAATATTATCTTATGTACCAAACGAGGTTTATGTAGATTTTGTGGGTCTTTTCCAATTCACTCCAATTCGACTAAATTTTGTTCCTTTTCGTGTCTTAAATTTCAAAAAATGACGTAAGTTTTAGTTATTTCAAATTGCGTCTAACCTATATAAGGCTAGCTTTGAGCATAAATTGTTCATTTTACCCTTCAAGTTAGGCCTTCTAAAAAATATTGACAGGTAAATTGACTTTTTTTTATTTTGGGAGGCAATTTAGCACACTGGTTAAAATGACTATTAAGCCTTCTTTTCCTTTAAATGATAAATTAGTGATTAGTTCCATAAATCTTGACAAAATTTTTTGTAATTGATGACCCCCCCTACATGAGCTTGATTGAAGAAGGTTGGAGCTTCGAAATGATCAATTAACGTTAAATTTCAAAGTTAGATTTTAGATGCTAAGTTCAAACTCTCAGCTTATAAAGAAAATTAAAAAATTGCAATTGTCATCATTAGGAGTATCAGTGTATTTGATTCATATAACTATAAATGATTTTAAATATGAAAATTTTATAATTCAATACAATAATAAAAAAAATAACCAACACTTATCAGGAATATATGCATTCATCATGTGCGTTATTAATGAGTTTGTCTGTTCTAATTCTAATAAGAGAAGTGTTGTGCTATAGGGTGTCTCAATAATTCGAGTCTTAATATTTGTGCCTCAATAATATGAATTTTTTATGTCAATTATAGTATTTAAGTAAGTTTTTTTAAAGACATATATATACCCTTTCTTACCAAACATTTAATTTGTTTTAAGAAAAAACAACATAACCACCATACATCATTCTTCCACTCTTATTCTTTTCTTGATTGTCTTCAATCTTTTTCCCTTCATATGAATGCTGTTTTCTCATCTTACTGCATGTCATTGTGGATATGAAATACTACAAGATCTCCGGCCACTATTTTAATGAGACAAAACTATTACTCCTATCAAATTATGAAGGGTCACTACTAGAACTATATCATTTTCTTGAGTTGAGAGATCTAGCTAGCTAGAGATGAGCACATATACTTTAATTTTTATTATAGTAACATGCATGGAAAACACGAGCTAATATTCATTTGAATAGAACTTGCAGCTCGTGCATGTCTTCAATTACAATTGGAGAAGAATCAAACAAATTAAGGATGAAAACACTTTGTCACCAAATTAAGCAGAGATAACACAGTACACATGATAGTTGACACAACAGACTGCTTAACATTATATAGAGCCAGCTAGCTAGATTGCTAGAGAGACAATATTTATGATAAAATATATAGTTAATTGGGAAGTTCATAATGTAGCTTCATATGTCCTCAATCAAGGGAGTCCACCTCCAAGCCCACCACCAGCACCAGCACCAGCTCCTCCACCGAAACCTCCACCTGTTCCGCCCCCAAGTCCTCCACCGCCACCACCTCCGAACCCTCCGCCACCACCTCCTCCAGCTCCACCACCTGCACCACCACCAGCCCCTCCTCCAAACCCAGCTCCCCCTCCAAAGCCTGATCCACCACCTACTCCTCCGCCGCCGCCACCACCAAAGCCTCCACCTCCACCACCACCCAAACCGCCACCTCCGCCAAGTCCGCCACCAGCTCCAGCACCACCACCAAAACCAGCACCAGCACCAGCACCGCCACCGCCACCTAACCCTCCTCCCCCACCAAGCCCACCGCCACCTCCGCCACCTAGCCCGCCACCACCACCCAAGCGTGGGCGGTGATAGAGATTTTTCTCATCCCCAAAGGAACCCTTTTCAGTGCCAAGCTTTCTTGCACCAGTGGTGAGAATGAAAGCACCAAAAAGCACAAGAAGAAGAAGCCTAGAATAATAATTAGTCATCTTAATTAATAGAATAGTAGTAGTTAAGATGATGAGTTTGGTTTGAGAGGGGGAGTATATATAGACACGCATGTGATCAAGAAGCTTAATTAAGATGGAGATAGTACGGTTGGTCTTAAATTCTTGGGTCATATTCTCATCTATAAACCGTGTTGGGACAGTTAATGCAAACGCAACTGCCTTTGAGAAAAAGAAACCCTCTACACCTATCACACTCTATTATAGTCCGTAGTCTGCAGATCCAACATGCATGCCCCACCCTTGACTAATCCCGACTAATCCCATTGGATCTTCACGTTGCTCCTATTATGGAATACTTTCGTTCCAGCTTTCAGTACTAGATAGTGGACCTCTTTTGCATGAGCTTCAGTTCTCTCTCTCTCTCTCTCTCCCTCCCTCTCATGGGTTTTAGGTGACCATATATATGTCTCATTTCCAGCACCGAATTTTGGCCAACTTATTTTATCTGGATATATAATGAGGGCTTAGCCAAGAACATTCATTGGGTGGACTAAACTAAATTCATTTCATGTTCATAGGAAGAATATATTATATATTATATAGTCTGATCATATTTCTAGCGTATATATTTATCAAAATTATATAATCTATAGCACGTTTATAATTATATTTATCCTCATTTTTCTTCTCGCTGAGTATATCCTCATTAATTGCAATGGACAGAGAAATAAAAGAGTTTTCTTGACTTAATGTGTATATTTATGATGATGAATTGACATTATAACAAATGACAGAACATATCAGAAAACGTAATTAATCATAAAGGGACAACAAAGTAATATTGAATTCTTCTGAGACACTGTATGTGGTACAATTTTCTGTAGGATATTGTTTTTGATGGTTAAATTGTTAAATAATAAGTATATGATATCAATTATATGTATCATAGAAGCTCTGACAAATATTAGCATGCATGCTAAGCTACATTTTACTATGTACTTCGCCAAAGAAATTTACAAGGGCGTTACAAGTACTAATTACCTTTTTATTATGTATATGTAAGTGGTGGTTAGTGATTATTATTGTTTGATGTAGGAGTTAATTGCTTATTACTCAAGCCCACACAAATTAAAAATTACTTTACATAAAGGCTGCTCATAGTTATTGAACGTACACATCAATAAAGTTCCCACCAATTAATCTTTCACAGTTGACAATTGATTGAGGAAGTTAATTCGGAATGTACCACAGGTCCACAGCAGTACTTGTTCAATAATATATTAGCACAGCTAGCCCTACAGCTACTCACGTACTGAAAGTAAAGCCCAAGTTGGTTGAAAGCAGGCTAAATAGTAGGTGTGAGTATTGAATACGATCAGTTTGATCGACTCCCAACTTGCTCCAACCTTTATATAACTTTTTTTACATCCGTTTGTTGGGCATTAATTAAACAGCTTAGCTTCAAGCCTTCAACCTACTACTGATTCAACATCTATTGTTCTCAATTTAACTATATATCTATCAAAGTTCAATATTCGAGTGAGAGAATAGATCACCAAATTTATGTGGACAAAAGTTTTTTAGTGAATAGATCACCAAATTAATTAGGTTATTGATTGTTGAGTTAAGCTTAAATAAATTCAACTTAGTGAATATTAATATTTACAATTAATTCGAAGAATATTAGTATTTATAAAGAGTATTGTTATTTCAACCATTTCAACTGACCATCTTCCTAACAGAGATATGACCCAGACATAAGACGTAAATTTCATATCTATTCGAAAGATGATATACAAATAGTAAGTTAAAATAGTCCAAATTATTTTATTCATTTACATAATTGAACAATTTCAATTTGGTATGGGATGATGTGGTGGGAAAAAAGTTGGGCTGTACGCCTTTTTGGAAAATATCTTAACCAGGCCTTCTTACATTGGGCTCAATAGTCCACAGTCCACACATCTGGCGCGTGAATCCACTCTCTTTGAAAGAAGGCAAAGATAATGAGATCCATTTCTTTAGCCAAGCCAAGACTATCCCACCAAAAACATTATCCAAAGTGGAGTTCACAATGAGGTGCATGTGCATCCAGTTTCAGTCTGCTGCATTGCTTCCCTTGCATTCAAAGCCAAAACACAAACAGCAGCTGGGGACTGCTCACCTGCTTTGGCTTCCCACCATTCATAATAATAATGGACCTACTAAGCTTGCTACTGCTGCACAGAGGAAGCAGAACTTTCTCTCACTAGAAACCAAGGCCATGCACAATGCCATTAATGTTCTTGGTGTCACTGCCCCTGCCAACTCCGGCGACATATCGGCCCTCCTCAAGATTGGGTTACTTCTTTCACCTTCAAAATTCACATTTCATTGCTTCAAATTTCACAATAATTCATGCCATTTTTAACGAGAATAAGAAATTTTCCTTCTAGCCAGACAGTTCATTGTTTACATGAAATCTTATTTACATATATGAACTCTATTCACACTCCAGATGTTAGTCTATGAATAATCACCCTTCTCTAATTTTTTTTTACTTATTTTTCTTATTTTTCGTTTTATGTTGCAGTGGGGTACTCCTGTTTGCCTACTTGTTTTCAAATTTCACTGTGCCAGATCTCATTTCAAAATATTTTGAATTCGATAAGGTGGGTGAAGATAGTGAAGATGATGACGATCCCATGTATAGATAATTAGAAAACAGGCAGTCAAGGAGGCTCTCAGAGGCTTTTACTGTTGAAAGTAATTGTTTTATTCTATTTCTGTTGGCCTGAACTTTTTAAAGTTATTTTGGGGAGGAGAATTACAGTTTAGAAATGTAATTAGAGATTGCTGTCTGACCGAGTGGAATGAAAATGAAAATGAAGTCAAAGTAATGGGATTGATTCTATTGTTTGATCGGAATTTGAAACGCCAAGCCTCGAACTCAAGCTTAAGGAATAGGACCAAACCTCAAGTTGAAGGTTTGTACTCAAGATTCAGGACTTGGGTTCAAGATTTGAATCTTGAGTTCAGTCTCAAGGTCCAAACTCGAGGATTGAAGTACCGGGTTTGGGGTCTAGGGCAGAGTTCAACACTCCGGATCTAAGGGAGGTGTATTTAATTAGGATTTTAAATGATTTTGGTAGAATTTAAATGTTAGATGGTATTCAATCAAGACTTTTAAAGAGTCTATGAAAATCTAGTGTATTCAATTAAGACTAGTCTGAAAAAGTCTGGTAGTATTCAATCACAACTTTTAAAAAGTCTATAAAAGTTAGGTGGTATTCAAAAAGTCATTGAGTTATAAAGAATTCATTAAATGATAGACTTTCATAGACTTTGGAGTGTAAACTATATTATATCAAAGTCAATAATTCTCCAGTTTTTCTCCTGCAGATTTCAAATATATTTTTTATGTTTATTTCAAAAATTAATAAAATATAAAACAAATAATGGTATTTATATTTTATTAGCACCAAAACCAACCCCCTAATCAACATTAACTTTTTATAACATTGATACTTTCATAGTTCATACCCACAGTTCAATCAAGAGTATATATATAAATATGTATATAAGTTATTAACAGAGAAATAAAAGAGTTATAACTATGTTTGATGAAAGTTTGAAAATCACATCCTTAGAAAAAGAAAAAAAATTGGAAAATTACATGGATGATCAAAATCAAGACAATGCTTTGTATTGCAATCATATTGGAGCTAATAAGGCAATGAATCATAGTTAAAATAAAAATTGCCCCTCTAATTGCTTCTCCATAAACATATATATAAAAATTGATTATTTGAAATGATCATGCATGTACAAAATAATGGTGTTTGCTATATATATATATATATATATAATTGTGGTATTTCCATTTATGGTCTTAATTTTGGAGAAAATTATAGCTCAACATTATATATTATAATATATAATGATAAAGCTGTTGAATGAAAAAAAATTATTATTTTTTATTTGTTACTAATTTGTCTTTTGTATAAGTTTTATTAGAACTATATGTTAGTTAAACTAGTTGAAACAATAATTGATGGTTTGGCTTTCTAAGGCCTTCTATAACAATGAAAGCCAATATCCAATACCTAAAATTGTTTTTGAGTATTAAATAGTGTTCATTTTCAAAATAGAATTAATAGAAACAAAAATTAATAAAATTAAAACATTAAAGAGTTTTATAAATCTTTCAAAATAATTGGAATCAAAATCTGTATGAAATCTATAAAGATTTATATGAAGCCTATGAAAATCTATATGAAGTCTGTAAAAGTCGTTAAAAATCTATAAACTCTGCAAAAGTCAATGACTTTTAAAAACTCTATAAGAGTCCATTAAAATCCTAATTAAATACACCCCCCTAAGCTTCAAGCCTGGGTCCAGGACAAAAAATGACGTCTGTAACAAGTAACAACATGAGGTCGAAACGCCTGCCCAATTTTTAGATAACAATAATGAATAGAATCTAAGAACATGTAGACCCCCAAAAAAAAAAGGATATTTCATTTTCATTCTTTCTGTAATCAAACAAGAAATTCATTTGAATGTGGCTAATGGCATCCCCCATTAGCTTGTTTTGCTCAAAACAATTTACAATTACCAGCAAAATCAAGCCTGTAAAAAAAATAAATAAATAATAAAAAAAAGAGGAAAAGAAAAAGTTATTTCTAAACAACTGTCCAATCGTCCGTAATTGAAGGTTTTTCAACAGGTGAAGTAGTTGAAGGTTTTTCAACAGGGGATGTAACAGAAGGTTTTTCAACAGGTAATGTAACTGAAGGTTTTTCATCATGGGATGTAGCTGAAGGTTTTTCAACAGGGGATGTAGCTGAAGGTTTTTCAACAGGGGATGTAGCTAAAGGATTTTCTGAGGGGGATGTAACTGAAGGTTTTTCAACAGGGGAGGGGAGTGTAATTTCAGGTTTAGGAGGCTTTTTTGAAAATAAAGATGACTTGGTGTCAAAGAAACTAGAAAATGGTTGGCCACTATGGTTCTCTGAGTTCTGGTCCTTTGAAGCTGACTTTTTCGACTGTTTATCTTTGCCACCAAAGTTGAGGGTGAGCCTCTTAAAACGACGTTTTGGTTCACCAGAGGATGAGGGGGTAGTCAATTCTTCCGGCTGCTTCATCCTTTTGAGGACTTCCTCTGGATTGAGTAGCATAGTCTCCACTGTTTCATATACCTGCACCACGAATTGAGCAAGAAGTTTCAGCAGATTATCGATTCTGGTTTTTGAAAGAATCTCTTCTAGAATGGATTCCCCATCCAAGAGATATTGACAGAAAACAAGTTACTGTGAACAGGCATCCATGGTGCCCCTAATCACAGAATAAGTGTCAAAAGTTTTTTTTAAATGGCCTATGAAGGCTTAATTTTTCTAGCCCAGCTGACTTAACATCTAAACTAACAACCTTAGTTTAGTCATATGGATCCATCCTACCTGGCAAAGCTCATCAACCTTCTCATTCCAGATGCTGCCTCGACTAGTAGAAACTACATAGTCCTTGCATTCATAGAACAGCTTTGAAAAATCGCTGTTAGTGTATAGTTTAACCTCAGCAATTGCAAATCCTAAACCAAGCTGAATATTGCAGAACAAGGGCCATCATTAGCACAGTATAAGAGCACTGACAATGTACAAGCAAGTAATTTATTAAACAAGTATGCACAATAACATAGAAGATGGACTTACCAAAGAAAGAAACAGCTGCTCGAAAAGCTCAGAAGGTGGTATATCCTCAAAACCATCCAGGATACCTTCCCTACATGATCGATGCACAATGCTCTTATTGTAAGACCATAGTACCAAAAAAAGATATGAAAAAATTAGTTTAACTCTTCCAACTTACACTGCTAAATCCTCATCAAAGAGGGGTACTTGTTTAACTGCTGGAACTGGCTTGGATGTTTCCCACAGCTCACGCCACAAATTGCCTAACATTAAAGCAGAACCGTAGGAAATTTTATAATTAGATATATATATCATTTAATGTAGGACTTCCCTTCCCTTAGCTAAGTAAATATCACAAGACAAATGCTATACAATATTGGTTGTAAAGATTTTCTTTTCTGTACAAGTGCTATACAGTTACGACATAAGACATCAATATTTAATCCCACTGGTTGGCCCTAGAAAGATAAGAAAAAGAGGAACTAATTCTAACCCTTTTTAAAAGAAGAAAAACTGATTGGAACTGTAGATTAAAATGATATTACATATCACAAAAGCTAGACTTATGATAGTCACATTACATTTTTGTTAAAGTTACCCAAGTGACAAAGTGCAATAGATTAAAACCTTCTCTTATAGAGCAAAGCAATTTGCAGGCTGTTATAGCTTTATATGCATTGGATTTAAAAATCTGTGATGCTACATAATCTAAATAGTAACGAAAGCCAAAAAGTGGTGGTACCTTCTTTTTGCATTCGACTACTTAGTTGGCCTCTTGTAGACAATAAGTCACTACAATCCAAAGAGTCTTTAGCCTCATTACTTGGCTCAGCCTCTGTCCAATCAGGGGGGGAGTGCCATCTTACAAAATCTTCCAAAATACAACCAGGATTTGCAGCCTACATACAATAATTAGCATAAATTAGTTAACTTAATCAGTAGACAAATAGCATTCAGTGGATCTGTAAGACAAATTGTATTCATTAGTGGAAACCTTGAAAGCTTGCATGTCAGAGAGGAGTTGAGAACATCCAGCACCAACGCTGACCATAAAAGATAAGGCAATTTGTCAAAAGACTGTCTAGAGCAGTAAGAATATCAAATATGCATATTTTTTGTGTATGAATATGGAAATGTTCAGAGAACTTGGAAAAAACACACTAGCTTTACACAAAATAATAAATGTGAAAATAACTTGAAATCCAAAAAGGACTAAAAGAATGAACTCAAACAAACCTTCCTGTCCGAAGCACAAACTCCTCTGTTTCTTTGATAAGATCTTCAGTAAGCAAAGGTTCTTCCTACATTTAGTAGTTCACATGTATCTCATCTAAAGGAGCAAGTCAAAATAATGTTATCTTTTAAGAAAAACTAATATACATACCTGGGTTACAGGGGAGTACACAGGTTCACCAGTTTCCAACATTGCCAGGTTACCAGATGGGCGATCAGCACCTAGTCGGAGAACAAGTTCCCCGGTGCTTATTCTAGCATACAAAATACAGCCTGCAGGATTGTCTTTGGAAAGAGCTGATTCTTCAGCATTAGGACTGGCTTCCCTTATTACAAAGTCTAATGTTTCAGTGGCAATAGCACGGCGCCTTTTCCTGGAAACACAACAATTGATAACTTGCAACCTCTGATACAAAAGACAGGAATTCAGATCTGGAATTTCATCTATAGGGATGCTGGGTACATATTCTTCTTCAGACCAAAGTCTTCTCAGCTGCATGTGATGGAAATTCAAGACATACTTTGTCAACATAATATTAATAATAAAACTGCAAATTATGAATTCAATTCCAATGGAGTAGAGTAATAAGCATTAAAGAACAATAGAGCTTCAATTCATGATCACAAAATTCTCAAGCCTAGACACACACATTTATTTGAAAGATAATACTTCCAGAAGATACATAAGGTGTTACACTAGTAAAACAAGCAGCTAGAAGTGTCAGATTATATATCTCTTTTTTCTTTTCATTATAAACTATTCATACAAGCTGAGATAACTCAAATTTATACAGAACTTACTTCGGCAACAACTCTGCACCAAAACAGTGTCATTTTCTTGAGGGTTCTGAAGCTCCCAATGACTTCAGCTAACTTAACAACAAGGCTTTCAGGAGGAGCACCATGAATATCTCTGGGCAAAGATGGCGCGGTAATTGCCTCTGAAACCGAATCGATCTTCCGCCTTAGAAAATTGCCCTCTGCGAATATCTTGCAAATATTACAACGGAAGTGAAAGATCATAACAGGATAATGAATAAAAATTAAAGAATAAGAAAAATAAGCAGGAAGTTACTGCCACAAGGTCACCTAACGTATGCATCTACCTGCATCAAATAGAGAGCGAATCAAGGATAGAACTTTCTCATTATCACCAAAATCAGATGCCTTTTCATCCTTTTCACGAAGCACTAATGACTTCACTGCAGAGAGACTCAGACCGCCCCTCTCTCTGACAGGTGAAGAACTTCCTGATGACGCCAAAAAATCTTTCAATGATTTAGACTTCTTTCCAACCCTGGATAAAGGTTCCAAAATCATTAAGGGAGAAAATTAAATAATCATGTACGAACTGAAAAGTCATGTAAATACATTGAACCATTTTCAAACTTAGAACACATCTACTGCCATATTGATTACATTACATTGAAAGATACTTTCACAATTATAAAAACACACTCACTTAAAAAGATAAAAATTCAAGACTATTGATCTTCAGTAAAAAGATAAATGTATTCACAATGTTGAAAGATTGCAATCGAATAATTCCCTAACTGAAAAGTTGTGAAGATCAGATAAGTTCATTGAAAATAAAATCAGAGAAAGAAGACAACATAGGCAATATTTCCAGAAGCCAACGACTTACTCAACAGCTACAGCCAATTGCTTCATAACAGATAATGGAGGAATCACAATGTTGTCCGCATCTAAGCTTTCAACTGATGGAATCATCTCTGCCCCCTTACAAATATGAAATCCAAATTTATCATTAAAGAAGATAAAACTATTAATTGAAACAAAATGACAGTCAGCAAAATCAGTTCATCAAATCAAGAACTTAAGGCTGTTAGGCATAAATGATAATCATGCTTTTCTGGTTTATCTACCAGAATAGCACAAGTGGAAGTGTTTTACCATTGCTACCAGTTACATTTTTCTGATCCACAATCACAAATAATCTGTTAACTATAAGGAAAAGGCACAAAGAATATGAATCACCATTGATTTTTTCAACTGATATTTTGATATAAAAAGTTCTAAGAATAAAAGTGGGCTCTATATGCCCTACTCTAACAAGCAAGTTTTGGCTGGTATGTGTATCACCAAATTTTCTTAATACAGGCCAGAATAAACACCTGATCTAAACTTCAGTTGTATTTCCTAATAAAAGAACAAGGCCAGGCGTAGGTCAAATAATTTACCTTTTCATCATATGATGTAATTTAAAATATATATATATATATATCATGTAATCATGTACTGAACATCTAAAAGTGTAACTTAAATCTTAGAAAACCATTTATACATAAAGAAGCAAACTTACCTTTGTTTCGATATCATTTTTCATGTTCAACAGGTACAAATTTTCATCATAGAATGGAACAGACATAGTTGGATATTCAGCCTTCTCGGTATCTTCAATTCCTTTTTTCCCTATTCCAATGTTCCTCAATCTATCCTGCCAATCTTGCTTAGTCCCTATGTTTGGAGGTCTCCACCTCAAATGCTTCAATTCATGAAAACCCGGAATTATTTCATTTCCCATAAACTGAATTCACACAAATTATTTCAAATTTGAATTTGCAAGTGCTCCATTGCCTTGTGTCCCATTCTCATACCCCTTCTTAATTTTATAATAAATGATACCAACAATTATACCTAATAATTTATACTTCCAAAAAATAAAATTAACATTGTTATCTTGATAACACCATTTTCATTCACGCCATTTCCAAACAAACAAACCCCATCTAAAAGTAAAACCAAAATCGTTTACTCAACTAAGACTGATTTAACAATGTAGCTTGATTCAGGCCAAACCATTTTCATGTTTAAACTTCTAGAATTCATTTTTCCTGTTTTTCTTCGCAATCAAAAGGAAAATGATCACAAACTGCTTCCAATTCCCAAACCAAACAACCAAAAAAAACAAATGGTGCAAAATTTAAGCTGATTGATCATACATTTCCGATTCCGGAACAAACAAACAAACCAAACGCAAATTGAATTTCATAGAAGCAATATTAAATCAAATAAGCCTTACCTTTGACTCGTCCTCATTCCTTGGAGACACATCGTCGGCTTCTTTTATCAAATTCTTAGGCGATTGCTTATCAGAATCTTCACCGATTTAACATCGAGTTAGCAAAAATCAACACCATTTATAATCACAAACAACAATTTAAATCCCAACAAATTAAAAATAGCATTCGGAAAAGTCAAACTGGAGTCTGGAACAGTAAAAAATAAGTAAACCGAAAATGATTTAGTGTACGAGATTAAACCGGGAAAAAAAATTAGAATAAATTTCTGCACCTCGATCGGGTTTTAAGTCAGATAAAACTCGCTCCGCTTTAGCCGCCGCAGAATGGAAGGCGGTCCTCGCTTTGGATACAAAGGAGGGCGCCTCCATATCCTACGCCGTGGATGCGCAGGTTAAGCTCTCACTGTGACTGTGCCAAGGCTCAAATTGAAGGCCATTTTTGTAGGGGGAGATGTGGGGAAGCACCAGGGTGACGAGACGGCATACAGAGACTCAGACTCAGACTCAGACTCAGACAGCTTTCATTATTTGATTTGTTTAATTTGGATTTTTTTTATTTGTTTTTGGTAATTTTGGATTTAGGGAGATATGGATAAAATCATCATATACCGCGCGGTTTCAACGCGGGACTGGGGAGTGTTTTTTGTATACAGAAATAGAACCTCATGAAGTTATGACTTCTTGGTATAACCGTATAACTAATTTTTCCTTTCAAAAATTACGTAGCTCCATACCATGATTGGTTTAGGGGTCACCAAAAAGCCCAAGGCCCGAAGCCC
>QANT01005176.1:0-10796 GCA_003254885.1 Purshia tridentata
TTATTAAAATTTTTAATTAAATATTTAGAAAAGTCATTTGACACGCGCAACACTCGTGGCAAGAGATTAGTATATATAATGGGAGAATGAAGAGGAAGGTTAAACATCCAAAAATCCAACATTGCCTTTTGTTAATTAAAAGATTAAAATCAAACAACTTAATATTTTGAAAGTAAAATAATAAAATAAAATAATTAGAATTAAAAAATAAAATGAAATAAAAAATCACACCTCTCCTTATTTTTAGCAACTCATTTACCCCCACTAATTCTTTTGTAGGAAGAATAATTTCTTTTTTAAAAAAATTCTATTTAAAAAAGGTCAAAAAAACATATATAAATATTTAAGGATGAAAATTGCAAATGGACAAAAACCTAAGGATTAAAATTAGAAATGGAAAAAAATCCAAGGACCAAAATTGGAATTTTGAAACTACGAGGATCAAATTTTTTTTGGAGTAAAACCCAAGAACTAAAATCAGAATTTTGAAACTACGAGGACTAAATTTGTTTTTGAAGTAAAACACAGGGACTAAAAACGTATTTAACCCTTTATTTTTTTATCTACATTAAAGAATCGTTTTGCGAAAAATTAGGTTAATCAAATATCCAAATAATATATCACTTTCAAAAATCTTGTGCTCCTTTGCTAAATAATATACTAAACCCACGTTTCTTCTCTTCTTTTTAAACAATCCAATTTCAAATATTTCTAATGTGTCAGCAATCAGTATACCGTCAACCTTGAAAAGCTGCATATGAAGATCATCATTAAAAAAGAAAATCCGTCTAATAAAATTGCCTTGGACACAGTCAGTGTATTCTTTCATATATAGTTGTCAGTGAACATACAATTCAGCCCTTCTTAACTATATATGCATTTTGAATCTTTATTGCCGTCTTTGAAGTTTGACTTGAGGGGTTGCGTGGGTCATCTTCAACCTTCTAAACCAATTAACTCAAATTATGACTTATCCTGAAATCCTCTTGCTTTTGAGTTAAGATTTTTCCGGTAGACGATCAATGAAAAAGTTGCTTTATGAAACAGCTACTGTTTAAAGTGTAACTTGGAAAACTGGCAAGTGTTGAAAGACACTAAAAACCATTGTGAGCAATGAAAGGGGTTGTTTGAGTCTATAGGCCCATACATTCCGAAGCCTACACCTCCTAGTCCTGGTCATCCCATTAATCGCCGCGGTGGTGGTGGTGGTGGTGGTTCTCCTCAGGCAGCTCAAGACCCTATTCCTTCTTCCTCCATTGTAGCTATACATGCTCTAATCTTTATGTTAATTACAGCTTGGTGCTTGTTTTAGCAAGTTTCAGTGCTATTTTGTGTGTGTTTTAAATGTCATCTTATGAACTTCTTGTGCATGCCTTCCTTTAACAAACACAGTTAGCAGTTTCTTATGCAACTTTTTTAGTTTTATAGTTTAATATATTTTATAATTTTATTTATATTCTATGGTTTTCATGTCAAATGCTATTAGAAAACTTTTCTAGGCAAGTAATTTATATTTGGTTGGAAAGTGTACTCGGATTTGTTTTGTTTTTCATTTTCTTATTATAGTGCGAAACGCCGACACATATAGACTGCATGATCTGCATCACTAATGATCCTATCTAATTCCTAAAGTTTGATATTGTGGCAGGGAAGGGTTGACAGTTTGGTATTGCAAAGGGATGACAATAATTAATGATATAATCTAACTACTAATGATGATTATAGAAGATTTATATGGCTTTAGGTCACTTAAATCACCCTGAGTGAAGTTGACATTGAGAGTCATAGATCATGATTTGACGCAACCCAGTCTAATATGCAGCAGCAAAGGAGTGAGTTTGATTGTAAAAGACCATTATGTATTTCCAATTGGAGAGATTTTGTACAGTCAATACCTTTTCCCTCAAGTCATCAACGAGGCAAAATATGCCGTTATTTCTGAACGGTTCCTTTCATTACCGTTATGTTGGTTCTTTTCATCAAAATTAAGTTTGATTGGAGGTAAAATAAAATACAATCAATTACATCAAAGACTTTCTGTCCTAACGGGAAAAACTAATAATATTTCATCGTCAATTGCTTGATTATAATTTGCGAAGGAAATTACTTTAAAAGAGAATAATTTTTTCTTTTACAAGATCTTTTTTAAATTAGAAATACTTTTACTTTAAAGCTGGAAAAATAAGTTACCAATCCCAAACTACCAAAAAATATCTAGATTTTTTGCACAAACCCATTTTAGATCGGAACAAACAGAACTCAGATGACCCATAAAACAAAAAAAATACATGACCTAGATGAAGAGTGTAAGCTGATGATCCAAAACGCTACTATATAACTTGGCAACATATTTTTACTTACAGGGTTATTTCACAGACCATTACCAAAGAAATGAAGGGGTCAAAAATTTCATTATTTAGGGTCTTTTTATCCACTTGAAGACCAAGGTTCAAGGGTTGGCATAGTTCAGACAAGGAATCAACAACCACTCCCGTTGAACAGTGTTGGAAGAATCCAAATTGGGAGTGGCCTTCCTGTATGCACTCAAAGATGAACTCATTTATATCGAGAGTTCCAACAGAAACCAAATTTAAATTAACTCTTGCATTTTTGAAGAACCCAACTTCTGTAGAACAGAACAGACATGAGTACCTGCAAGAAATATTTGGCGCACACGCAGCTCCTCAAGTTATAAACTAAATGCCAATATCGTAGTTTGAGGGAGGCGCGTCGCAACCAACGAAGTTCAATGAAAATAGAAGAAGCTCTACAGATAGCAGGCTGGGACCCCCAACCATTCAAAACTAAAGATCCCAGAGCAGGGCAGTAGTAGTAGTAGTAGTGAAGAAATCCCAGGGACCAAGGGAGTGCAAGTGCAGAAGCACAAAATTGAAGCTCTACAGATAGCTAGCCGGCTGGGACCCACAACCATTCAAAATTGAAGATCCCAGAGCAGTACAGTAGTGGAGAAATCCCAGGGGCCAAGGGAGTGCAGAAGCACAAAACCAATGAAGCAGAACCAGACGACACCTCAACACAAAAGGCAAAAAAAAAAAAAAACCATAGTTTTTAGCAGCATTCTCAGAAACACTCTTAAACAAAGTTATGATGTTTTAACACTTTACCTTTAAGATCCTTATGCCTAAAACTATTGTGCATAGGTAAAATAAAACTAGCTCAAATTAAGAAAGGAAGGAACTTAACCAAATCAGAGAGTAGAGGCTGAGGGCGTCCCCCAATTTAAACAGAGTTGTGATGAGGTCCAAGCACACAAAACAACACTTAATCCCAGTACATCCTCTCTAAAAAAAAGTCATATAGCCCCATGTATGCACTCTCAACTCCTGCTCCTGCGTCGATCCTTCAGACCATTACTGCAAAAATTCAACATAGATTGATAAATCAGCTAGGTCAACAACACATTCGACAACCAATCACATGTTCAATCATACATGTATATCATTTAACTAATGTACACATGCACATGTTATATACCACATGACATGAGCCAAATGGCAAGTCATCCCTCAACACAATCACTATCATGCGGTAGAACATGGGTTTCAATAGTCTTGCAGCAGTCTGCTAAAAAACTTGTGAAAGGAACCTCACCCATTGGCATAGGGCAACTCCTCCCGTCCACGGTATGGTGGGGGGGACCTGCTGCGACTGTGCCCACGAGGTGTCAAACTGCGACGTCCCCTTGGTGAGCGGCCACGAGGACTGTAGCTCCTGCTTCACAGTAAAAAATGATCTCAAAAGGCATTAGATGGAGGAATATCAACTCTGAACAAGATTGAAAACAAGAACTATAAGAAATACTAGTGAATTTTCATCCAGCAAGCCAACTTTCAGTAACAAATACACCCGATCATCTTTGAGAGCTAAATGCACCAGAACATTGGTCACATGAAAATAAATGGGATGTGGAAAAGAATAAAGGACTATTGACATCACCTTCTACCATAACTAGGACTTCGGCGATATCGAGGAGCAGGGCTGCGACTACGACGCCTTCCAGAACCACCACGCAGACGACATTCACGAGCAAAATGACCAGGCTCACCACACTCATAGCACTTCAAATCAGAACCACCAGAACGGCCACGACCCCCACCACGACCACCACCACCACCACCTCTAGAGTTGTGTGAAAGCTCAACTCTCCAGCCATTCTTACCTGTACCAAAACAAACAAAAAAATTAACACATAGAGCGGGAAAAAAAATGCTTCTAGAGAGAGAGAGAGAGAGAGAGCAAAAGAAAATGCTCATAATCTAAGCTAAAATGCTCACAAATAAAAAGCTGAAGAAGCACCTATTCTTCTCCCTTTGGATGAAATAAACTCGTTGGGAAATACCCATTTAATAACAATAAACAACCCAGTTTTAAAACATACCATCTAATTCACGAATTGCATCCTCTGCATCTCTACTGTCATCAAAGTCAACAAAAGCATACCCTGGTGGTCTCCGTGCAACCCATACACTGCACATGAATAATACGAAAATTAACATCCAGCTCACACAATAATACCAAAATTTGAGACATTAGTATTCCGAAATTCGAGACATTAAGGTAATTTGAGTTATTCCGAAATTACCTTCTAATAACTCCGAAAACACGAAACTCGTCTTCGAGATCTCCCTCGGAAACTCGAGGACTCAAGTTTCCGACGTACACACGAGACATTCTTTGACAAAAAGCTGCGATTCACAAACCATAAAGCATTAAAAACAGGCACATATCAAGGAACAAATTTTTCACACACACACACATCGTCTTTTGAATCAAATAAAATGCAGCAATTTGAAGGATAAATAATCAATTCAAGTACCAGAAAAGAATCACAAAGAGAAAGATGGAGATCTGAATTCTGTACCTCTGAGTAATAGCAAATAGATGCAGAAACCCTAGCTGCTACCTTTGCTCAGTTCGACTTGTTTGGCAGTAAGTCATTGGGGTTTTGGATTTTATACAAGAGGTTAAATATCACCGTATCCCTGTAAATTTAAAAATCTTATATTGACCCCTCAAATTTTGTTTTGTTGAAAACCTAGGCTTCATATATTTTCTTTTCTCTTGTCTCTTCACATTCCCTTTACTCACAAAATTCTAATTTTTTTATTTTTTATTTTACACTCATTTCCAATTCCCACGTCTTCTTTATCCTTTTAAAATAAAAAGAAACTTTAAAAAAATTACAAAATTTAATATTATACATGTAAAAATAAAAGTTACATGTTAATATTCTTTTTATTTTTTTTACTATTCCTCAATAATTAAGCTAACCCGAAGAACTTAGTTTAGAATTTGTCAATTGACTGATAAATTTATGTTATATAACAATTATACAAAAAGAAACATTTTTTTTTAAAAAAAATCTGAGTGGTGAATGAGGATAAAGAAATTAATTAATATGATGATAAATGCTAAATCTGGGCTTCTCGGCCCAGCTCCAAACAATATGTACTTCCGTGGTTGATATATGGGCTTTTTTCAACATTGCTCAATCTTAAATAAGGCCTGAACGGTGGGTCGTAAAAGCGGACTTCTAAATGCACCCAAAAATTTGATGGGTAGGTACACCTTCAATTCGTCTTTTTCCGATTTTTTGGTTTTGTTTTTTCGAATGTCATCTTCATTAATTAAAGAGGAGGCTCAAGAATATTAATATGGGTGATTATTGGCAATAGGATGCAACTCTTAGGATGCAAAACAGGCACTCAATTAATATATATGTCCCACTAAGTATAGTAGTACTATGTGAGGTTAGAAACTAACCTCTTAGCTTCAAGCAGATTAGCATTGTCAAATAAGATAACTAATTGCTGATCATTTTAGTATATACTATTTTTTTATAAATAGTTATCAATTAAGATGCTTTGGCCAAATCATCTTATGAAATTCATATTCTTAGGTTGGGAAAACTACATGTGGGCTGTGGGACTTGTGAACCATGTATTCACGTGATGACGATTCATAATACCAAAGATCAAGTCACCTACTTGTGGTTTACAAATACCTTTCATCACCAGATTGAGATTAGCTTCACTAATTGGTTTAACATGCAGTCTTTATTCATTTTGTTAAAATGCTAGCTACAATGCATATGAGTGTTTGTGAGTTATTGATCGATGAACGATGAATTTCACATTTTAACACATACTCCAAGTAATCTTCAGTTCTTCATGCAGAAAATCATGGTTAGTTTCATTTGGAAAATTCTCCTTTTATATCAAAATTTACTCATACTCTTGTTGGTCAGTTTCCTGCAATTTGACACAAGTAGAAAATGAACTCGAACTTATCCATCAACACAAAAACATATAAACAGAATATCCGAACTTTACAAACATTGATCTCTGTCAAATACACAATACAAGAAGAAACAATCTTGAAATAAACCAAAGTAAATATCAAACCTTTTTATTATGATACCAAGAAGACAGGTTATAGCACTAAATATGCTATACTGGCACACTTCCATTCTACAAACAAGTTTGAAACAAAGCATTAAGCTGTAGATGCACATAGTTGGTCTATAAGCCTATCCAATGCTTGATGTGATGAACCACCTTCTTGAACAGCTCTCCATGCCACTCTCCCCAAGGCTTGTGCTCTCTCCCTTGCATTCCTTCCCTTCTCTCCTCCCATCAACTCTCTAACCCCTTCACAAATCTCATGCCTTGAGACCTCAATCCCCAACCCCAAACCCTCCTCCTTTCTAACCCCAAGCCCAGCCCCAAGCCCTTCAACAACAAGCTTGGCATTCAGAGACTGTTCAGCAATCATGGGCCAGCCCAAAATGGGCACACCAGCAGATATGCTCTCTAACACTGAGTTCCACCCACAATGACTCAAAAACCCTCCAACAGCTCTGTGTGCCAGTATTTGCCGCTGGTCCACCCATTCCCTTATGATCAAGCCCTTACCCAATTTTTTTACCCTCTCTTCTAGCCCCTTGGGGGGATCCCATGTGGTAGACCTCACCAGCAACACAAATGGAACCCCTGCCTCCTCCAACCCAAAAGCCACTTCATCAAGTTGGGCATCTGATAACTCAGCTTGTGTCCCAAACGACACATAGATCACAGACCCTTCAGCACCCACTTGCTCATTGAGCCACTTGAGTAACCCAAGGGGTTGTTGTTGGTTCTGGTCCTTCTGGACCTTCTGGTTGATGGGCAATTTGGTAATTACATCTTGATGATCATCCACTTTGTCATACAAAAACAGAGGACCCAAACACGAAGCTTTAGCCCCATTTTGATAGAAAGATTCAAATGATGAAACCGCTTCACTCTCCAACTCCTCAAAGGTGTTCACAATAACCCCCCAGCTATTCACATCAGCGTCTCCCACTTCAAACACGAATTGGGTAAAAGGGTCATTTTGGTTTTGGTTACTGGTGGCTTGAATGAGAGTGTCTGGCAATTCCTTAGCCCTCAAAACAAAGGGAAGCTTCAGACCCGGGAAGTCCAAGGGGTCGGAATCCGACCCGACCTTAAAGTGTGGGGTGTGCACAATGACAGACTTGCTAATGGCCATGGCTAACACACCCATGCCATGAAAAACCAACCTGGGCACCCCAAAAGCCTTGCAGGAATTGAGAGTCCAGCCCAAAAAGAAATCGGAGATAACACACGTGGGGAGGGAATCGGATTCCTTCATGTCCTGGAGAAGGCGTTGGAAGGGGTCTTGGAGTTTCTTGGTGGCCATGAGAAAAGGGACAAAGAAATCAAAGGATGGGAGTTGGGAGGTGTTTTCGCAGCCTTGGGGAAGGCCATCGATTCTGGGGAATGGGATTTCGATGAGAGAGATGTTGGGGTGGTTTGAGACGCTTTGGGCAACTGGTTTTGAGTTGGACGGTGTGGTGACGATTGTCACTTTGATATTCCGGTGGGAAAGAGCTTTGGAGAGGTCGAGTAAGGGGAGGGTGTGGCCTTGAGACATGAAAGGGAAGATTACAACATGGAGTTTTAATGCTCTTGCTGCCATGTCTCTTTCTTTCTGTACACTCTTGCATGTGCATACACCACCTCTATATATATATATATATATTAGGAGAATGCTATCTGTCTTCTTTATTTACTTTTTCCTTTCTTTTAACTGCCATGTGTTATTTAAGTACACACAACTCTAAAATTTTAATAAGTAAAACTATCAACTTTTTTCCTTCTACATTTGTCTATATTAATAATTTACCAGCTGTATTAACCTTATTTCTTTTTTTTTGGGACCAATGTATTAACGTTAATTATTTAACTCTTATAGAAAGACTAAATTGAAAATAAAATAAAATAAAAGAAATCCCCTTCATCTTCCTCCCAGCTCCCCTGCTTCCCTGTAATTACCAGGCCACCGCCCCTTCTTTTTTCTCTCTTCCTTTCTCTTTCCGTACTCTCTCTCTCTCTCTCATATGATAAGTCCTCAGATCCGATCTCTTCCTTTCTCTTTCTGTATTCTCTCTCTCTCATATGATAGGTCCTTAGATCCGACGTCGATGGTGCAGCGTTGTTGGGAGGCATCCGTGCCTACCGATGGCATTTATCCTATATCTTTTTCTTGATTTCATTCATCAACTTTCACCTCCATCTCATTCTCATACCCACTGGATTATATATATTAATTTTTTCCACTTCTAAAGCCATGAACTGGGTTTCTGTATAGCATATATAAGAAATAACTGTTCAACCAATATAAACTTCGGCATGGTCCAGCAACTTCACCAACTAGTACTAGTTGTTGCATTTTAATTAACAAAGTAGTGGGCATTAGAACAAAAAACATAGAGATAGCAGTGGGTATGAGATGGTGGCAGTGGTACGTAGATGGGGCTTGGACAACAGGGAAGAGAGAGAGAGAAAAAAAGGGGTGGGGTGGACGTGGGAGGGAGGAAGATGTAGGGTTTTTCTTTTAATTTTTAATTTAAATTTTTATATTAAATATTGGTAAAGGTAAGTTATTAATATGGGCAAATGTGAGAGGAAGAAAGTTGAGATTGTTACTTATTAAAAGTTTAGTATTTTGTGCTTTTAAATTACACATGACAGTTAAAAAAATAAATAAATAAATAAAAAAGATAGATAGCATTTCCCAAATAATTAAGCTCTCTTCATAAATATCAAACACAAATAATTGAGCATGTTTACAGTTTACCTTCACCAACGCGGTCACACGTTTTTCACATTTTGGGTCCCACCACTTGAATCATAGACACTTTTTCACAAACTACTATTATTTTTTCTTCATTCCAGCCGAATTCACTTCACTTCAGCAATTTGTGAAGACGCCTTTATTTACAACATTTAAGTCAAGGCACAATGTGTGAAGTTTGGCCTTTAAAAAAAGAGAAATGAAAACCAAATAGGAGCAGCAAAGTTGTATTGTATATATATGTGTAAAAGAACAATATTGGTGGGCCCATTAGTTATTACTTTTGCTTTCTGCCTATCCACTTATTGATTTTTTTTTATTTAATTAACTGCAGTTATATAACTAAACGATTTTTAATTGAATTGATTTTTTGCAGAAATGATCTAAAAAGTGAACGGTTTGATCATGTGCCAAATTGTGATTTTAAGAGGTGGCCGGTATGACCTTGAGATACTCCAAAAGGGGTGACTTACATATTTTTCGGTGTGTAAAATAGCAAAGAGTGAGAGAGAGAAAGATAACTAAAACCAATCCACTTCATGAAGTAGTTATGAATGATGACTAAATCCAAATCCTTAAACTCACTACCAAAAAAATTGAATTTTACAACCAGTCATTTTATATATGTGTTGGTAATTAATCAAAATGCATATGCATAAGCTAAATGCTGATTAATATGGTTGTACGATATGAGGAGCTAGCTAGCTAGCTGCATAATTTAGAGCTTGGATATTTTTTCGATAAAGTAAAGGCTTCATGCACATATTTTGTAGAAAGAATTCATGCAGAATAAAGTGTACAGCATATATAGGGCATAGTCCTATCTCCAAACAAAATAAAGTAAATAAAAGTATTTCCATCTCCTCTCTCCCATCTCCATCAATCTCACTGAATCTACAAACCTCTCCCTCCTATTCCTATCTGAATCTGATCACATTTATATAGTCATCGCATTCTTTTACTTTTCTTTATTTTTTTTTACCAAGAAATATGCCACCGCTTGTCAAAAGCATATACATCAACACGACTTGAAATTAAAGACAATTCTGAAGACATTTATAATCTTCTAGACATTCATTGTGTTCGCTGGCCATTACTTGAACTCCAAGTTCGCAATCCAAACATATAACTTTGCTAATTTACGCATAAATTACCTTCCTGACCTATTTGTACTCAAATAGTCATAACTATTTCTAGAAAAATGCAAATCATGATCTGTAAAATTATACAAAAAGCTGACATCCGTATCTTTCTAGTGGTATAAGGCTCATCATCCCATTTTGCTATGAGGAGGTGCAGTTTAATCCGAGAAAATGGCTGATCTGCCCAGAAATTCCTGCTCCGAAAAAAATCAAAGTGTCCATTTGTGCTTTGTTTTCTCTTCTTTGCTCTCCAACCTATAAAGACATAAATCAAAGTTAAACTAAACTAAATTCACTTAAAAACACAACAAGAATGCAAGAACAAGAGTATAAAATTATATAAAATAATGGTCAGATCAAGTTTTAGCAAAAGGGAGGATACAATTTCTTAAAAAAAAACAAAAGAATGATGTGTATTATTTAATTAAGTATAAATTAATCAAACCATTAAATTTGGGTTGGATAAGATGATAAATATGATATTAGTTTGTATGA
>QANT01005177.1:0-31900 GCA_003254885.1 Purshia tridentata
TGGAACATTCAACTTTAGAATAATAGATTCCTCATACATACTCAACCGCCTTAACATACCATGAAGGATTATTGAATATTTTATTTTGTGAATCAAAGATTTAGATTTTTGTTTAATCATGAAGTGGGAGATTTGAACTTAAGCCATTTTTAATATCGTAAAGAGATATATATAGAAGACCATATGACAAGCTAGTCGATAATGAGAACTTTAGATATCTTTCCATGTCGGCCATGGTTTTTGTTTTTTTAAAATAATATTTGCCATTTTCTTTTTAGCTTCTGATCACTGCGTTTAGGGGTATAATTGTAAATTTAATTTTTTTGGTTATCCGGGTGTATTGATCAAATCACGTGGGTAGAAGTCCTGAAAACAAAGTGTTACCCTGGTGGGCCTAGTGGCCTAAACCGAAAGCAAAGAAGACTCTCAAATAGCCCACAGACCAAGGAAGAGTACCTAATCATACAAACGATACCAAGCCCAAACCCAAAATCTAAAATACAAGCCAAGAGCGATTCATGTTAATATTTCCATATATCCAGCTCAGCTAGAAATAGCATCAGGTCCCTGATCCAGGTAATAACATTATTTCATGCAACTTCATCCTTTAATTTCCCCTAATCAAGCAACACGTAATTTCCAATATGCTTGCTAATTAATTCTCAAAGGCCAATGCAATAAAGAGGGCAACAAGTAGTTCCCCAACAGGAACTGCAGGAGCAATTCCAGAATTCCCAGCAGTATATATATGTACCAGCAACAACAACAACAGATAATGGCTCCGCAAAACCACCCCCATGAAGTTCATGCTAATAATTAATATTTGTCTTGCTGAGTTTGATTTGCAGATAAAATCTCTGTGAAATATATATACCAGAAACTTGCTAATAAACTTCAGCTAATAACATTGCTAATTAATAACATTATTAGAGTGTCTACTAACATTATTTTCTACGAGTATTGTGACTTATTTTACTGCTATTATTTTACTTACTCATGTTTGCTGTTCCTTAATTCTGTTTGCCAGCACAATTCTCTTCCACAACAAATAAATTCTGAGCAGCTTTGATAAGCTGAAAATATTTAAGATCATTTTGGAGCGTCTAGTTTTCACAGTCTTGCAGATTCCCAAAAGTAACATTTCACCTGGTATGAATGAGAAGTTGGGTTCATATGAGGAAGCCTGTTTCTTCTGTGCAGTAGGGGCAGCTGCCCCCACCTCAAATGCACTCCATGCAGCAGCCACAATCTCATGAAAATCAAATGAACCCACATTTGCAATCAATGAACTTACAAGGTTCTGTGGCAACAATTAATGCAAAAGAACAATATGACGAGTTTGCAGAAAAATCTATGTATTCTTTATCTGGGGTTTCAACGGCACAGCAAAACATGATGATTTCATTGCAGCCTAGTTATTCCATTCTGATGCACTGAACTTACTGCAGCAAGTTGCTTTGGGCTCTATCTAACAAACTCCGGTCAGTGCTCCCCATCAAGTTAAGCTAACATGCCTTGTCATCACAGAGTACGTGGGGTTAATATGCTGCATGCGAATATCAATTCCCTTCATTCAAATCCTGGTATGCTTCATCAGTATCTGAAGCAGCAGTTGCAGCAGCAGTTACAGCCGCAAGTAACGCGGCAGCTGCCGACACAGCTACTTTCCCCACCTCATATGCACTCCATGCAGAAGTCCCAATGTCAAATTACTCAACTGCAGTCGCATGAAAATCAAATGAACCCACCGTTGGGTTTTCGATTTTATGTGAATTGTAAGCTTTGCACATGTGAATTTTGGGAGAGCATATGAGGTTTTGGGTGAGAATAAGAATAAAATGAGGGCTCAGATTAGCTCTACGAAATCTCATGGCAAATGATTGAGGTGGAAAATAAAGGACAGATTTTTAAAATTCAAAGCAAAGTTTAAATTTTCATGAACAGAATTGACACGTGACATAGTTGCAAGTCAAGCTATGAGATTACTTGAGACCCAAACAAAATTCTATGGGATTTAGTAATTCACCTTCTTCTTTTTTTCATCTTTTAAAATCATAATCTAGTAACATAGAATTTCTCTGGACGATGTAATATACATTTATCTCAAGATCCACCATAGATTAATAATTGCTAATTAGAAATGAGTCAAAACAAGCACTAGCTAGAGAACTGTAAGGTGCAGCCTTGTTTAGGCTAACTGATCTTTTTTGGAGAAGTTTTTTAAGGCTAAATTTTTTAATACCAAGTGCTTAAGCCAATCACAATGTGCTGCAGGCAGTGCACATGATGCTCCAGCCAACAGTTTTGCCGACCTCCCAAATTTTTTTTGGTCATGTTCGAAAGGTATTTTGGGCACGAAATGAGCAAAAGACTATGGATTTGTAAGAGTTTTTGTAGGAGGGTTTACAAAATAAGTTTTGGTATGTGTAAATATTTGTATTTTTCTTAATTAGCCCAAAAAAAAAGGTTATTGGATGATTGGATTACTTTTTTTTAATTATCATATTATTTTAGTTTCAATTTTTAATTCTATTATTTATATTTAGTGAAATTTCATATAATATCAAAAAGAAAAATGCTCATTTACAATGAAAATTAATGATCAGAATTGTTAATTTTTTAGATTTATCTATAAAGATCATCTCTGTAAAAAATCATCTAAATTAGAAATTATTTGCTTATGTAATTGTAATAAATAAACATACTGTTTTAATAATAATTTGACTCACTGTTAATTTATTTGTAATAATTATATGATTAAACGATTTTTTATTTAATTAATTTTTTACATAAATAATTATTTAAAAAATGAATGATTCTGATTACGAAATAAATTGTGAAATGATAAAAGAGAAAGTCGGTGAAAAAAATAACAGACGAGGTGAATAGTATTCCTAAAAAAAAAAAAGACTAATAGTGACTTTTTATTTTTTTGACTAATCTTTAATTGTTAGTCAAACTAGATTTAATCTGTTAAAAAAAGGCTAAAAAATCAGTATTAGTACTTTTGAGTTAAAATAGGCTTTCGTTGTTTGAAGCTTCAAACAGAAAGAAAGATCGGTTAATTTATCCAAATCAAGCAAGACTTTTATTTTTACGCATCAATCTTCTTCCACCTTGAGAGCCTTCTTATCCCAACTCGGGAATTTTTCTCTGACGTCAAATTGTTCCAGTTGAAGCCCGCTCTTCTTCATCTCCAAGTCCCCTAAAAAAAAAACGGTAATCGTTTTCCCTTTTTTTTTTTGGTCAATTTTGTTGGATTTTGCCTTTCAAAATTAACGGATTGGGGTTTTGGTGTAATATTTATCATCTCATTGTTGTACATCTTCTTGGGGTTTTGATTGTATGTGATGACGTGAATTGTGAGCTTTGTTTTTGCATATGTGAATTTTGGGATTGGATTTGGATATTTTCTTCACAAAATCATGCTTAAAACTGGTTTAGATGGATATATGTTCTGACCCAGAAATGCCTCCATATTTAGAATCACTATCATCGTTCAAATTTAGCAACTTTTGTACAAATCTTTTCTCCTTCTTTGTAAGTTTTCATTGAACTTGCTATTCAATTTTGTGTTGTTTTGTTTTCACAGTTTTTTGGTTGGTTAGATTTTATGGATACCAATAATTGGAGGCCTCCTCAAGTCGGCGAACCCCCCTCAATGGAAGGCGATTGGAGGAGTCTATTGCAGCCAGATTCACGGCAAAGAATTGTCAATAAGATGTAAGTGAATCTTAAAAAACAAAAAATTTAGTGGATTGATTTATTCGTCTTGAATTCACTTTTGTTGTGAAGAACCGACCTCCATGCCTTGATGGTCAATAACTTGTTAACTTTATTGCTTGTAAAGAATGGATACATTGAAGAGGCATCTTCCCGTCTCTGGTCAAGAGGGATTACAGGAACTCAAGAAAATTGCTATAAGGTTTGAGGAAAAGATTTATACTGCTGCCACAAGCCAGGTACCTAACTCTTGGGGTCCTAATTTTCCATGGTACATGTAAGGCTACTTTGATATGTACCTTTATGTTACATATGTAATTACTTACGCAAATATTATCTGTGTTTCAACTTTCTTTGTATTGTGGCTAGAAATGTGTTCTTAGTTTGTTGTGATCTCTGTTTCCAGTCAGACTATCTACGGAAAATTTCTCTGAAGATGCTCACCATGGAGACTAAGTCTCAAAACCCAATGAACAATTTACCGTCCAATCCTACAATGGCCACTTTACCAACCAACTCTGCTGGTAATAGCAGGCCCCTTGATCCAGGTAATAACATTCATGAAAATTGTGCTCCTGTTTCATGCATCTATACAAATTTCAGTTACACTTTCAACTAACCCTTCCCTCCTCCTGCATGCATTCTTTTTGAAATGGAGAAAAGGCATTTCTATTTTTTATATTAGCTTTCTTCTTAATGTCTGTATGGTTTCTTTATTCTCACACCTCTTATCTGAAATGATTTGATGTTGATACCTGTATTGGTTGGTACGGTGAAAGTTTGAGACCTGAGTTGGTTTATTATTTTTTTAGGCAAGGGATCAGATGATTAAGAATGTAAGGAACATAAAGGGCATTTATTGTGTTTCTGTCTTTACACTTGTTTATGTACTTGGAAATCTTTGGCTGACCTTAAATTGCTATAGTATTTTTATTTTTCATTTTGTAGGAAACATAAGTAACTTGCTTTAGATTTAAGCCAGTAAATTGCTTTGTTGTTTCAATTATTATTAGCATTACTTTTTCTCATTTGTTTTTTATTCTTTCCAATTTTGCTTGAGTAGGGTCTTTTGGTATGCAACCCCAGGTCCCCAATCAAGGGCAATCACTCTCAGGTAATCAATCTCAAGTACGCCAACAACTCTTATCACAGAACAACATTCCACCTGCTGGAGTTCAAGGTTCTGCCAGCTTATCATCTGCACTACCTCCTGCTTCCGGTTTAACCCAGACTCCTATCCCAAGTATTGTTGGACAAAATCCAAGCATGCAAAATATGTCTGGAGCTTCACAGAATTCGTTAGGGAACTCCATTGGCCAGGGTGTATCCTCCAATATGTTTGCTAATTCTCAAAGGCAAATGCAAGGAAGGCAACAAGTAGTTCCCCAACAGCAACAACAACAATCCCAGAATTCCCAGCAGTATCTGTACCAGCAACAGATACAACATCAGCTTTTGAAGCCAAAATATCAGCAGGGAAATATTCCACAACTTTTGCAATCTCACATCCAACAGCAGCAACAGCAGAACCTATTACAACCAACTCAATTGCAATCTTCTCAGCAATCTGTTAGGCAACCTTCTGTGGTGCAATCATCGCTCTCTAATCTTCAGCAGAATCAACAATCTGCTATCCAGCAGTCAACACAATCCATGCTTCAGCAGCATCCCCAGTCTGTTCTCAGGCAGCAACAGCAGCCTCAGCAGGCTTCTGCTGTTCATCAACAAACACCAATGCCACAGCAAACAATACAGCAGCAGCAGCATCTTATGGTGCAACAGCCAAATACTACGAACTTACCGCAGAATCAGCTTATTGGACAACAAAACAATGGTGGGGACATGCACCAACAACAGAGGTTACTAAGCCAGCAAAATAATCTGCTAAACCTGCAACAACAGCAGCAGCAACAACAACAACAACAACAACAGCAACAACAACATCAACAACAGCAACAACAACAGCAACAACAACAACAGTTAATGGCTCAGCAAAACAACCTCTCAAATATGCATCAGCAACAGTTGGGGCCTCAGAGTAGTGTTACTGGATTACAGCAACATCAGCACCTTGGTACTCAAAGTGGTAACTCAAGCATGCAAACTAATCAACACTCTGCACACCTGCTGCAACAATCCAAACAACAACATCAGAGTGCTTCTAACTTGTTACCAACTCAAGGACAGCAGTCACAGCCTCAGACATCACAGCAACAATTGTTGTCACAGATTCAATCACAGCCTATGCAGATGCAACAACAGTTGGGTATGCAACAGCAGTCAAATCCACTACAACGAGATATGCAGCAAAGGCTCCAAGCATCAGGACCCATGCTTCAGCCATCAAATATGATGGATCAGCAAAAGCAGTTATATCAATCTCAAAGAGCCCTTCCTGAGACGTCATCGAGTACGTTGTTTGCAATTATGCAGTTTCCTACCTTGTGCATACATAATCCTGTTTGCTTCAATTGGTTTATATAAAAGAGTTTTTGGTGAAGCTTTATCATTATGTTGCTTTGAGGGTATGGTGGTCGCTTGAAAAATGTAGTTTCCATGGCCATACTATCTACAATCTTGCGAATACATGATCCTATTTTGCTTTAGCTCGTGGAGCTTCTGGTGTGCACTTAGACTGTTCATGTTGTATGAAATGAGTTTACTTTTTAATTTTTCAAAAATATAGGTTTTAACTGTTTCGTGCAGGTTAGATTTCCATTTTTCTTGACCAATTTTCTGCAAGTAATGTCTTATATAAGCAAATTTCTTATGATTTTATGTACAAATGTTGACGTGTATTTCTGTATATTTTGTAGCATCTCAAGATTCCACAGCCCAGACTGGACATGCAAATGGGGGTGATTGGCAAGAGGAGGTTTATCAAAAAGTAAGGTGTCCTGACTTGTCCATTAAATGGCGCATCAATATAAGATTAGAAAGAAAATGAACAGAGAGTTTTTTGGGTTTAGGGAATATATGCTGCATTTATTGGGAATGTAATTAGCTGCAATAGCAACAGGAGATAATGGTAATGAAGTAGGAATATGTAAAAGGGAAAATTTTAGCAAAAGGACATGACATTAACATCCTTTCGTAGTTGAGGATGTCACTTTCAATTTGTTCCAATTAAGGACTCCTAGTTTCCTGAAAAAATAAAATACCTAAAGTTCCTCAACACACAGTTATAAAGAGTGCTGTTATTACTTATTGCCCCTCCTTTCTGTTTCCCCACTCACCCTATTTTCCCTCCACCAATACTCTCAAACTGTCTTCTCCTTCCCTTAACCCTAGCGCTAGTATGAAAAAAGGAAAAAGAATTTGTGGCTTGCCATGGTGATATGGCCATGGCTTTGCCACCTAGGATATGGCCCAATGTGGCTATGGCAGCCAGAAATTTTTTTCTTAATTTTTTGTACCATTTATTTTAGGGCTTCTAAAGTATTCCTTTAAGGTAATTTAATGTAAGGACAAATTTTAATAAGATGATTAGGAAGGACTAATCTTTGTCTTGGTGACTTTGATTTGCAGATCAAAGCCATGAAGGAGATGTACTACCCCGAACTAAGTGAAATGTACCAGAAAATTGCTACTAAACTTCAGCAGGTATGCAAGCAGCCTTTCCCTACAAGGTTATGGTGGTAATGATCTGTGAAGATCCCTCCTGATGAATGGATCTCCTTTTTAATTATTGCGGTAGACTGTCTACATGGGAATTTTACTACACAAACAATGCTAATAACATTATTTTCTACAAAGTCTTATTACTTATTTTACTGCTATTGTTTTACTTACTCATGTCAGCTGTTCCTTTTGTTTGCCAGCACGATTCTCTTCCACAACAACCAAAATCTGAGCAGCTTGAAAAGCTGAAAATGTTTAGGAATGCGTTGGAGCGTTTAATAAAAGTCTTGCAGATTCCCAAAAGTAACATTTTACCTGGTATGAAGGAGAAGTTGGGTTCATATGAGAAGCAGATAATAAATTTTATTAACACAAATAGACCCAGGAAGCCTGTTTCTTCTGTGCAGCAGGGGCAGCTCCCCCCACCTCATATGCACTCCATGCAGCAGCCACAATCTCAAATTACTCATGTGCAATCTCATGAAAATCAAATGAACCCACAGTTGCAATCAATGAACTTACAAGGTTCTGTGGCAACAATGCAGCAGAACAATATGACGAGCCTGCAGCAAAATTCTATGTCTTCTTTATCTGGGGTGTCAATGGCACAGCAAAACATTATGAATTCATTGCAGCCTAGTTCCAGTATGGATTCAGGGCAAGGGAATGCACTGAACTCACTGCAGCAGGGCTCTATCCAACAAACTTCTGTCAGTGCTCCCCAACAAGCTAACATGAATGCCTTGTCATCACAGAGTGGAGTTAATATGCTGCAGGCGAACATTAATTCCCTTCATTCAAATCCTGGTCTGCTTCAACAGCAGCATCTGAAACAACAGCAGGAACATCAAATGTTTCAGAATCAGCTCAAGCAACAATTTCAACAGCGACAGATGCAGCAGCAACTGATACAGAAGCAGCAGATACTGCAACAGCAACAGCAACAGCAACAGCAGCAGCAGCAGCAGCAGCAGCAACAGCAGCAGCAGCAGCAGCAGCAGCAGTTACAGCAGCAAGCAAAGCAGCAGCTTCCGACACAGCTTCAGACACACCAACACCAAATGCCACAGCTTCACCAAATCAATGATGTAAATGATACGAAGCCAAGACAGGTGATGGGCGTTAAGCCAGGAGTATTTCAGCAACATCTCTCTGCAGGCCAGCGTGCTTATCCCCATCAGCAGCTGAAATCAGGATCTCCATTCCCTATGACCTCAACAACCCAACTCCTTCAGGCTGCATCTCCTCAACTTTCACAACATTCTTCTCCCCAAGTTGACCAGCAGAATCTGCTAACAGCTCTCCCGAAAGCTGGAACCCCTTTGCAAACTGCTAGTTCACCTTTTGTCATCCCATCTCCTTCAACTCCCATGGCTCCATCCCCTATGCCAGGGGATTCTGAGAAACCTTCCTCACTCTTACAGGCTGGGAATATTGGACATCAACAAACAACTGGTGTCGGATCACAGACTCAGTCCCTGGCCATTGGAACCCCTGGGATATCAGCCTCTCCTTTGCTTGCTGAATTTAGCATTGTTCCCGATGGTACTCATGTTAATAATGCTTTGTCAACTATTTCTGGAAAGTCAAGTGTAACAGAGCAGCCTCTTGATCGCTTAATTAAAGCAGTTAGTAAAGCTGATTCTTTTCACATCCCTTTCTTTTGTAGTGTTTAATGACATTTCAATACATGGACATAATAAATACCATCTTGAAGTTCTTATTTTCCTCAAGTCCAAGTCCCCCCACCCCAGTTTGTTCTTAAAACTTGTGCTTCACATAAGATATTCTGTAATTGTAACTTTCAGGTAAAATCAATGTCACCAAAGGCATTGAGTGCTTCTGTCGGTGACATCGGCTCAGTAGTTATCATGATTGATAGGATAGCAGGATCAGCACCAGGTAATGGATCTAGAGCTGCAGTTGGTGAGGATTTGGTTGCCATGACAAAGTCTCGTCTGCAAACAAGAAACTTCATGACTCATGATGGAACAAATGGGACTAGGAAAATGAGGCGCTACACAAGTGCCATGCCCTTAAATGTTGTGTCATCAGCTGGCAGCATGAATGATAGCTTCAAGCAGTTGACCAGTTCAGAGACATCTGACCTGGAGTCAACTGCAACTTCTCGTATCAAGAGGCCTAGGATTGAGGTATTATTCTTTTTCTTGTGGCATGCACTTCTTCTCGAGAAATGAAAGTTGTTGTTTTAAAAAGCTGCGATTGAGGCAAAATTAAAAGCTTAAATAGAATTTTACACCAAAAAATGAAAATTTTAGCAAGACTGCAAAGCTAGTTGTTTTCCTGCACGCCTGCACCTGTGCATACAATTTTTGTGGGCTGAAGTGCTTAGACAAATTCTGAGATGAGGCATTTTCCTTCTTGGAATACATTTATTTTTATTTTATATTATAAAAGATGGGCAATAGAAGAGAGAAAGGGAGAGAGAAGGAGGGAGAGGGTGTGAGAGAGTGAGTCATCATTGGATCAAGAAATTGTTGAATCCTCCAACACCAATCAATAGCATACTTCCTTCATTTCAGGTCTTAACTGAGTGTGTATACGAGTAATTCCCCATCTTGGAGTATTTCAGTCATAAGGTCCCTGCTTCTTTGTCAGAAAATAATTATGTGGCTTCTCTTGCAGGCCAATCATGCCCTTTTGGAAGAGATAAGAGAAATAAATCGGCGACTTATTGACACAGTTGTTGATATTAGTGATGAAGATGTTGATCCAAGTGCAGCTGCTGCTGAAGGGGGTGAAGGAACCATTGTCAAGTGCTCTTTTGATGCTGTGGCTCTCAGTCCAAACTTGAAATCGCAATATGCTTCAGCACAAATGGTGGGCTCTCTAAGTTAATGCAATGATTTGTTACCTGTCTGCAAAAATATTGATATTTTGTATTTGTTTGCCTTTAATATGGTGCAGTCACCGATTCAGCCATTAAGACTGCTTGTTCCCACAAATTATCCCAATTGCTCTCCAATACTTTTAGACAAGTTACCAGTTGAAGTCAGGTGAGGAATAAGGATTTTCTGTTCTTGTTGCTGCTGCTGTTGTTACATAAACTTAAAAAGATGTGGAATCTCCCATTGGAATCATTAGCCCCGCTTGTGTACTTTTTCGTTTTCCCCCATTCTGGTGATTGTTTCTTTTCACCAGTTATTAAATGCATGCTCTAATTCACAGATCAATTCTTAGTTTCTGCCTGAAAAGTATGTGGTGCCTTATTGATCAAACAAAGAATTTTTTTCATTTTTCATTCTCTTTTGAGTTTCTGTGCTCATATGTCTTTCTTATGTTAACCTTAAAAGGTCCTATTTTAAGCATTAATTTGACTTTATCGTTCTACTTTTACAGTAAGGAGTATGAAGATCTTTCTGTGAAGGCAAAGTCAAGGTTTAGCATATCTCTACGAAGCATTTCACAACCCATGTCCCTTGGGGAAATAGCAAGGACTTGGGATATTTGTGCACGTGTGGTTATTTCCGAGCATGCGCAGCAGAGTGGTGGAGGCAGCTTCAGCTCAAAGTATGGGACATGGGAAAACTGCTTGAGTGCTGCTTGATCATCTTCGGAGACCTAAAGAAGCTATTTCCAAGGGTTATGATAACCATGATGCATAATTTGCTACAATTGTTTTGCCGTGATGATGAAGCAGTTTTTGGATACTCTGTAGATAGGCATATTTATAGGAGGAACCTACGGTATTGTATATGGTGAAATTTTCCAAACTGAATTACACCTGTTGGTTATATCATTATATGTGATACTGTAAATAATCTGTCTGTATGTTCATGTTGGGCTGAAAGTGCTGCACTATGCAGTAATCTGCTGTCTTCTGTTGCAAAATTGTATCCATTTTCCCAGGTTATTCTTTAAGATATCCCTCAATAAAATTTCATGTTGATGAGCACTTTCTTGTGGTTAATTTAGAGATTACAATTTTAAGCAGTGCAGAAATAGGTCAGATCATAAGTTTCAATACCCGTTCGGTGTATATGTGGATAACCAAGCTAAAATTGAAAGGATATTGGCTAAGATTTCACTATTTTCTTAGTTGTAAATTGATAGGAATACTAAACCAAACAACTTGAAATAAACTGATGCATCCCATAGAAAAGCTGGGCTAGGAAAAGTTTGGGTTTGAGCACAGCTTCTTGAAAAGGAAAATAAGGATCGATGGGTAAATTTCAATGAAATTTAATTAATTCTACTTGATTGAGGCGATTATATAAACAAATAAAATATTGTCATAACAGTCAAAAATAGATGAATGGAAATTCTCATTGCATGAAAACAAAATTTTGGAAATTTTTTTTTTCCCTTATTAATTTTTTTGATGAAAATTTTTCCCCTTGTTGATGGAGAGTATTGGAGATAGGAATCTTTTCTTATTTATTTATTTATTGTGAAGTAAAATAATTGTGAGAAAAACTTGTTGTGAAGTAAAGGGGTAAAGCAAACCCCCACCTATTATTTTGACTCCAATTTTGAAATTAAGCAGCTTTTAATTTTTTTATAAATTATCCCACACTTTTTGGTTGAAATTTTTTAAATAAATTGTTTATTTTAGCCACACCTCAATTACATATATATGATGATATGTCCTAGAAGTTAATTATGGGTGTGTAATAAATAACTAAGGGAATGTAAGCAATAAAAGGTGCAGCTATAGTTCATAAGCCCATTGGGCCGCAGCCAACAGGCCCTTGGATCCAAATAAAACCAAAGGAAAACGAGGTTGATTTGTTTTCCAAAACCGACTCGGAGATCCGAATCCGGATACTTTCTTTTCTTATATGTATGTGCAGAAGTACAAATTGCAATCTTCACTCTGGGTCGAATCAAATCGAAGAAGGAGAGAAGGTAAAATCCTAGGCTCAAATCGATTCAATTTTAGAACCATATTTGGTTTACTTTTTTGTTTCTGCCAGTATTTGTAAATTTGTACGAAGCATTCTTTTACGCAATTAAACCTTAAAAGTTCTAGGTTTCCGTTTGGATGTCGAGAAAACCATGGGAGAAGATTTTCACATAGTCAAATTTAAGCAAGGGTTAATCTGCCTTTCTTTGAGGACTCTTTGAGCATCTATGAGCATTATATATATATTATATATATAAATATATGTACATGTGTAAATTTTGTTGTAGGCTTCTGGACGGTGTTTATGGATTTTGAGTTTCTTGTTGGTTTACAGGTACTACCGTACTGAAAAAACAGTGAGAAAACATGACGACGGCAGCTCGACCCACATGGGCACCTGCAAAAGGTGGTAATGAACAAGGTGGTACTCGGATTTTTGGCCCGTCCCAGAAATACTCGTCAAGGGACATGGCAGCCCATACGACTCTAAAACCCAGGTTGATCTTTATTTTTGTTATCAACATTGATGTGTATTGTTGAAACTTTTGAAGAATTTGTTTTCCACTATCATGTTCAATATCTGTGGTCTCTCTTCAAATTTCTAATTTATGTATGTAAGTGGTTCTCCTTGGATGCTGAATTCTGAACCATTGTATATCTTGGTATGTGTACCTAACAGAAAGGAAGGACAGGACACCCAGGAAGAATTGGAGAAGAGGAATCTTCAGGAGGAGCTGGAAGAGCGTGAGAGGAGGCATTTTTCATCAAAGGATAAATCTTATTGTATGATATCTTCCTCACTAATATTTAGGGGGTGGGGGAGTTAATTATTTGTCTACAGGTGCTGTCATGTTATCTGTTCATCATTTCTAATTGATATGTGCATTGTGCAGATGACAGAGATCGTAGGAGAGGAAGTCAGCTTTTGTTGGAAGGTGTATATTCCAGCTCTTATATTTTATATCTTAATGCAGCAAGTCCAGTAAGTAATTGCTCAGTCCTCTAACTACTTAATTTATGCTAATAGGGGGCAAAAGGGACACTGAAGACCGCATTGTACCACGTAATGTAGATGCTGATGATTCTGATGTGGAAGTCAAAAGTGATGATGATAGGTTGGTATTCCGGGCACATATATCTAAATCAGAATTTGTGCATGATTCCCGATGAATTTTTATTGTTGGGGTTTGAATTATTAGAATTCTATAAAATTTGTTGTTGCAAGGCATGCTTGAATATACAATGTATAATGGATGAATTTCTAAGTTTGGAAAGAATTATTGCTCATATGCTGGTGTCTATAGTGGTGTTCCATCTTTTTGCATCTTTGGTCTATTGATTTCCAAACTGGAGAATCACGCAAAATGTTTTTATCGCAATCAAAATGTTGTTATCTATTGATTAGTAGCCTTCAGCAATTATTATGCTGTCTGCTTGCAGCTTGGTTGATATTCGGTATATAAATATAACTATTGATGGGGGAATTGGGTTTATGTAGTTATGCAACTTTTGGGTTGCCAACTTGCTATTTGAATTGAGTACAATATTTGAAGCTGAAAAATAGCTGTGTACAGAATGTGGACAAAATAAATTATACATGCTTCTTTTGTTGGTAAATATTTTCCTTTGCTTGTGTATGCATCCGTGTTTTTGCAGTTAGAATTTGATTTGCTAATGTATGGGGAAATAAAATTTTCTTTTGGTGATAGTGATGAAGACGACGACGACGACGATGATGAGGAGGAGACTGAAGCTCTTCTTGCTGAGCTTGAACAAATAAAGAAGGAAAGAGCAGAGGAGAAGCTACGAAAGGTGAGCTTTCTATTAAGTGCTTCAACCCTATACCTCAAGATTATCAATTGCTTTGGTATCAGTGATTGTAACCAATGTTATTTATGCTTCCACAGGAACGACAAGAGCAGGAGGAAGAGCTTAAAGTCAAGGAAGCAGAGCTTCTTCGAGGAAACCCATTGCTTAATAATCCAACATCTATTGCATCTTTCAGTGTGAAAAGAAGGTTAGTCAAGAAGATCTTTTACTACTGACTAGTTCTGTTATCAATTTTGAATTTTTCATTAGGTATATTCGGTCACTGCCCTAATGGTACTTTCCTTTATGCATCTTTTTGCTTAGATGGGATGATGATGTGGTGTTCAAAAATCAGGCCCGTGGTGAAACCAAGGCTCCTAAGCGCTTCATCAATGACACTGTCAGGAATGACTTTCACCGCAAGTTCCTGCATAAATACATGAAGTAATATTGTAGTTTTGAGATAGAACCTCAACTCAAAAGAAACTTTATTGTTGTCAATGATTGCATGTACCGTTATGTTTCAGTTGAATTCACTGTGCTGATTCAAATGTGCATGTTTTCACATCGCTTGTGTTGTGAATTGTGAAAAGTGGGTAAACTTTTGTTTTAGTTCTCCTCATTGGTCCACATTTGTGGCCCATACATAATTGTTGCAACTTGGAAATTAATGCCCTATATATTCAATTAACGGTCACACCTTTTCCGAGGTACGGTAGGTACCAAACTTTTGATTTACCTGGGAGGCTGGGATGTAATGTTTGGTTTGTAAAACAAAAAGAAGTAAGATAGTATATTGCTTGTTCACTCGGCTAATGTGGTACTTGGGACTTAATACACACGAGGAAAAATAAATTCTCACATGACGAGACTACAAAATGAAAATTTACAAATTTTTCACTGCACTGCCAACAATTGATAGGATACACACTGCCACCAAACTAATCTTACAGAGAAGACACAGGAGAGGTACAAATGAACTCATCATCTAAATTTACAGAAAAAATGGGAAAATTCTCATTACTGCCTGAATCAAATGAGATAGATTAACCACCATTTGAGTAGAGAAAAGCACTCAAAATAGATTGGCAAAGAATAATGTACTTGCAGTTCAAAGTACGCTGCAAACCAACAATGGAGACTGCGGATAACAGAACATGCTTTCTACTCAGCTTTATCCTTGGGTTCATCCAGAACAAATTCCACATACAAATCCTTGAGAGCAATCACAACAGTGGTTATGAGCGGGCCCATAATTGCACCCTGGTAAGAATACAGTCCAACAAACATCAGTAGCACATCATGAAATCAATGGATAAAGGCAACTGCAAGTATAACTATAAACACAACAGATTGGAATGAGTATCATCATGTTTCCATTCCATTAGAGAAAGTAAAAAAAATCAGCAGAAGAAAGAATAATCGAGGATGCCCAAGTTGAAAGTAAATGTGATCTGGCCAAATGCATGAATCGTAACATATCTGGTTATCAAGATATGCATTGAAGATTTTTTTAACATTTTTGTTTCAGGACAAGTAAATTAAGGTTTTGCATTGTACAAAGAAAATGACATCCCATTATAATGTGCATGTGATTTAGGAAGAGAAAATATGATAAATTGTAATGGAACTTGAAAAAGGTACTAAATTTACCTCCAGTGCAGATGGGAACAATGTCATTCCACCAATGATGCTGAGCCCTGTAAGATATTCACTATGACCGGGTATATCCTCCTGGATTTCGGATGCACCATAATCCATAAGCACAAGATGAATAGCGGACAAGATGAAGGCTACTATATATCTACCTTCCAGCACCAGTTGAAGAGCTGCTGGAATGGTTGAAAACCAATATGGAAAGATAGGCAGCAGAGAGCTGAAGATTGCAAGAACAGTGGACATGTACACGAAGTGTATTTTGTATAGTCTGAATAACAGCCACGTGAGACATCCCTGAAAAATTGCAATCTCAGCTGTAGCCAAAAGAACACCAGATATGGCATTATCAAGAACTTCTACGCATCTAACCCTTGCAGGCTTTGAAATTGGAAGCATACTCATTACTTGTTCAGTTACTCCACCAGCCTCAGATGTGATCAGATAATACAATACCCAGAAGAAGACCATTAACTGAGACACAAAATTGAAAACCTCGGCTGCTCCAGAAACAATGGAACTACCAATGGAGAACATAAGTTTGGCACTGCCTCCAAGAACCGATCTACTACTAGCAAGTATTTGTTGTGACACATCCAATCCACGAATGGCAAACCCTTTTGCCTTCTCAACTAAATCCTCCCTGGTGATTACTAATTCTCTAACAATTGCATCAGCCTCTGTGTAAATATGTCCCCATTCCCTATTACTGATCCGACTCTTCAAACTCAAAAATTTTTCTGTGTACGGAGAGGGAGTAGCTAAAGCCGTTGAATGCTCTGAAGTATTAACAGACTGTCTTACAGCAAAATGCTTAATCCCAGTCGCCAATTCTGTCATATTATACTGCATTGCCAAACTATCTAGCTGATCTGACACTGTCTCATACAACTTGGAACTGTACCTATCCACGATTCCAGGCACGTCATTCTCATCCATCCACTTCTTAACACCAATCTTCTCTGTGTAATTGCTCTCTTCCACATGTAATTTCAGTGAAATCACTGCGTCTTTACTCTCAACTCCAATCTTATATGAAAAAAAAATGACACCAACCACGAACCCCACAATCATAGTAAACATCAACCCAATTGCCACAATGGTTTTCAACCTTAACAATATCCTTCGGGTGAAAAAGGCGCTAATCGGGCTACGACGAAAGCTACTGCACCGAAGAGAGGATACAGCAGACATTGTGGAGTCTACCCCCTTAGCACTAAACAAAAATCCTAATCCAATAATTGCCAAAGACCCAATACCACCAGTTCTCTCATAAGCAACTATAAGTATCCAAAACGACACTAACCATCTTAATAACTTTGAGAATTCACTCTGATGCCGCCTCCGATAATCGGATTTAGGCCTTCGGAGGAAAACCCGGAAACAAACTTCACGGATTTCAACAAGTGTACCAACAAAAACCCGAAAAATAGCGACAGGGATAGCCAAAACAGTCTCAGTGAGGCCAAGTCTTAAAGGTTCAGACCAAAACGCCACAATGGTTTTCTGTATACATCTGAGAGGAATTGAACAAAGCACAGCCCATTGGAGGGGCCTCAAGTATTCCTCCAAGAGCTTGCCCACAGCGTAAATTATAAAAATTGTAAAGGCTAGGCCGGCTTGGGCCATGGTTATGTAGAGGGCTAAGCGTACCTGGGGATCGCCGGAATTGGAAAGGGCGGTTTTGTGATCCGGGTCAGTGGGTTTTGGTGGGTCCGGTGGCTGCGACTTGTTGGGTCCAGGCGCCTGGGGTTCAGGGGTTGACGAAGAGCGGATTGAGGCTGATCGGAACATGTCCTGCCATGCAGGGCTTGACGAGGTTTCAGAGCTTGGGTCCGAGTATGGAACTAAAGCCATCTTTGGAGAAGAAGCCATCTTTTGAGAGAGAGAGAGAGAGAGTGCGTGTGTGTGTGTGTGGGTTAGCAGTTTGAGTCTGGGAGAAAGAAACTGTTGAAGTTTGAATCTATGAAGCTTTAAAACTTTGCCGGCACTACATTATATGGAAGGAAATGTTGGGTTTTTGTTGTGCTGAATTGGAGACAGAGAGAGAGAGAGAAAGAGAGAGACAGACAGAACTGAGTGAGTCAGATGAGAATTGGGGATTAGGCAGTTGAGTGCACGAACGATAGAGAGAGAAAACGATTTTAAAAATGGTGAGGATTTTGGAAAAGCTGAAAAATGGTGGAACATTGACCACAAATGAGAATGATGATGATGATGTGAAACTCTGACTCTGTTCTGGCTTTGTTGGGGGGCCTTCAAAGAGTAAAGTTGTTGTATTATTCCTGGCAAAAAAAGAAAAAAAGTTGTATTATTATTACGTGACAACTGACAAGGTAGTCATAAAAAAAGTAGGGCTTGTACAATGACCAAATAGCTCAATCATATTTTTCACTTTATTTGTTTTGCCGACATATATTTGTCCACCTGTCAAAAATTTAGTCTAATTAAGGATTAATCCAAGGTTAAGTAATTGTGGGTCACTCTTGTTTTTTAATCGGTCACCATTTTTGGATTGCAGGAATCTCATACAGGGGGCTCATTAAGTAATTTATTAACTTTCTTCCTAAGTTTAATTTTCTACTTGATTATTAATTCAAGCAGTTGGAAATATATGCTATAATTCTTAGCCAAAAATCCATGTGCATGAAATTAGACCCATCACGTGAGGAGCGCATGCTGCCAACACTTGGATTGATTACCATTTACCAATCTAACTGCTAGTGGGAAAATGGAATTGGACTTTCATGTGTATCTTGTCATTCAAGAGTAATTTTGTATCTTTGCGTTTTAGTATTAAATTCTAAGTCATACAAGAGAATTCTTAGATTTGTAGTAATATTGAAACAAAAGTATCGCATTCCTTTCCAGGAATTATACATAGAGCTTAATTTTTCAATATATTCCATAGTAAATGGAATTTACATTCACATATTGCTCATGCTAATTCTTCTACGAAGGCAAAAGTAAGCACAAATCCTGTAACCAATTGCCATGGCCAGCAAAACCCATACTTCTTTCATGCCACCATTCAGATCCACCATGTCAAATGTAGGTGAACTCTGCAGAGTCCTACACCCTCCTTTGCTTTCACACTCATATAACTGGTCTCCAGAATACTGCACTTTCAGCAGAAGCCTGAAGCCGTAGTACATAAACGACGAGTACTTCAACCACTGCACAAATTTTGGTATATGCTGCAACCACAAGAACATAATTGAGTTAAAGTTTACTTGTGAAGCTTAATAATATCAGTTAGCAAAGCAAGCACAAGTAATGCAATGAAATATGGTATTCTTTTTTAGAGTAAAACTCGATAACAAATTGGAGAACCTGCACATAATAGCCTCCAGTGAGAAGAAACAACATTAGTATCAAAGAGGCAACCATCCCAGCCCTTCTAATACTCAGAACTAGAGCTCCGAAAAGTTCTCCTGCCCCCTAATTCGGGAAAGAGGGAAAGATGTCCATTTAAGCATCAAACCAGAAATAGCTCAATATTGGAATTAATGTTTTGATGACTTACTTGGCTTGTGACAGCTACCAATAATATGGCAAACAATGTTAGGAAGAAGCAAGGAATTGTTCTCGTAAAGCCAGCCATGAAATACACAATCACCATGAAAAAGGTGGGATAGAAAACATGTGCCACCATGTCACACAGAGTGCTGCACACATAGTATACACTTAATCTATACATGTCTGCTTTCCTTTCTTTTACCAAGAAGACCTTTTCGAATGGAAACACATATACTGCTCCGAAAATTGATGAAGATGTCCAGAAAATGCAGATGTAGAACATCAGGCCAACCTGCATAAAAAATTTATCTGGGCTGTTTATATATTTGATCCATTTATGTAAAGGGTCATGGAAGTTTACCTGATCTCTGAGCTGAGCCTCAGTGTCAGTATTGGATTTCCACCAAAGAAGACCTAACAAGACTGCAACTCCAAGAGCTTGAACTAATCTTAGCTTATCAAAGTAGTCTCTGCACCTTTCTCTAAATGTTCTCTTAAGCAATATCTTGAACTGTTCCCACCAAGTGATTGTCCAGTCTTTCTTAACCTGAATACCTAGTCGAAGATGTTCTGGTGCCTTTGTTGTTCGATGATTCTCTTCTTTTTCTTTTGGTTCCAGCAGAGTTTTGTATTTGAGTTGTAGGTACTAACATAAAATATAGAAACAGATGTTGATCAAGGGGATGATACAAAGAGCTTATGTACTTTTAGGCCCCGTTTGATGCATAGGATAAGATTTAATAGGATAAATAACTAAATTCATGTCTATTCAAGGAAGAACATGGAGGGTGTCTTCTAACTTGAAGGAAGAGGATAAATTATTTACAAGGGGAAACTTATCCCAACTAATCCCACAATTTTTTAGGGGATTGGAAGGAATAAGTTTCTACTTATGATTAGTCCATCTTACTCCCATCCTTTTCTTTTAAGTTAAAAAAATTCTTTCTTAAATACAGGTGAATTTAGTCATTTATCTAATCTAATCTTATCCTATATATCCAACGAGGCCTTAAATTTTGATATAATTCTTACTTTGATCACAGCCTTTTCAGAGTCAAGGGTTCCTTGCCCTTGAGGCACCAAGAGATCTTCAGGAATAGTAATGTCATTAACTTGTCCAGTGGCTAAATCAAGCAAAAACTCTGCAGGATTCATGGGTATTTCCGGGTTGAATCTCAAAGACGAAAAGTACTCCAAAGAATCTCCTGCCCTTCCATAGTACACAGGGTAGCCTTCTGATATCATCAAAAGTTTGTCAAACATGTGGAACATTCTGCTTGATGGCTGATGGATAGTTGTGATTATTGTCCTTCCGCCCTATGGATCATCCAAAGTGATTTTTCAGCATTTCTTTCATTATATATTTGGAGAAGGATCACATTCTTAGATCAAAATGAAGTTTAACTATGTTACCTACCTTAGCAAGTCCTTGAAGAATCAGAAGAAGTCTATTAGCTGAGGTAGAATCAAGGCCCGAAGTGGGTTCATCAAGCAACAACAATGAAGGATCAACAAGAATTTCATAACCTATACTGGTTCTTTTCCTTTCTCCTCCTGATATTCCTTTGATAAATCCTCCACCAATTCTTGTGTGACGACATCTATGAATTTATGAGAGAAATTTAGGAAATAAAGTAAAAGGCTTGAGAAAATCTATTGCAGATATATTATATACTGTAGTTACGTATGCTCCTCAGTACATACCTTTCAAGACCAAGCTCCTTCATAATCATCTCTACTCTTGCATATTTTTGCTGTCTGCTCATGCTGCTTGGAAGCCGTAAAAAGGCAGAGAAAACTAAGGTTTCTTCCACTGTTAATTGTGGGAACAGCACATCATCTTGTGTCACAAATCCAATCCTGTTGAGGCAACATTACACCATTTGAATGAACATTGTATGCAATGAACAAAGTGAGATGCTTCATGAAGTTGGCTAACCTTCTCTTAAGAACTGGATTATATGGGATGTCATTATAAGTTATCTTTCCTTTGACATTGTCTAGCAATCTTCCTCCTATCACTTTTAACAACGTTGTTTTCCCGCTACCAGAAGGACCCATCAAAGCAAGAATCTCCCCAGGCCCAATGCTTCCTGTTATCCCCTTCAAAATTTGCTTGTAGTTGCCTTCCATGTTCAGTTGTGAGGCTACCTTTGACACCACTGCTTTCACTGTGTTGCTAGAAGCTTTGCTATGTCTCACCTTAAACTCCACATCTTCAAACTGCATTGTAAAGATAATAAGCAATACAACACTTGCATTAAAAATAGCTAATTATATACATGGACTCCTACCTTGAGAAATATTGGAAGAGGGAAATCCTTGTTGGCATTACAAGTCTCATCTTCTATATCAATCTCTGAGTACCTATTTCTAAGGTATGCTTGAGACATGAACTCTATGTTGTGACCAAAGCCACTGCTCCCTGCAATCTGCATAGACCCCATTGTTGGGGGTGACATTGACATGTCCTCAACTTCATCCTCCCTCCTAATTTCCATGTTTTCGGACCACCGTGCCAGACCAAGCTAGCTAGAAGCTCAAAAACTGTTTTTATGGGGTGTGAATCAACTGTAACAAACCAAAAGCTTGCCTATATAGTTTCGAGCTAGGCAGGGTGTGGTTTGGTAAGCCACATGCTTTCAATGCCTAGTGTTTATGACTTAATGGAAAGCTTGTTTTTAATTGTCCACCATCTTGAAATGCTTGTAAACATGCCGAGGACATGATTAGGAATTACCTCTTTCTCGACTCGTTTCATTCTTTAGGCCTCCATACACATGACTTGTAGTACTAATTTCAGTGTTCTTTTATTACCTGGTCTACATAAGCGTGGATGAAGACACATTTTCTTTATATCAAAGTGTGAACATTTACAATTGTAAAAAAAAAAAAGTGTGAACATTTTAAATATTTGCATTTCTTTCCAATGAGTTAGTGCTAAGATACTTATCTTTTTACTCATAGTCATAATTGAAGATGTATACTTTAATTCGATATTTTAATACGGGATACGATAGAACATTCTAAAACACTAAGCAGTTGAACATTCACACACATTTTCACATTGGAGAAAACCCTAGAAGTTCAACTCATCTTTCCCCTTCCCTAAATTACAACATTTTCCTACCATAAAATAATCTTGAAAATTCTATTTCCTGCTTACACCATCTAAGTTAAAAATTTATTTAGGTCCCAAAAAAGTGGAAAAGAAAAAGAAAAAGAAAAAACTTAAACATTTAGGCTTCAAAATGGACCGGACCGACCCGTCAAGGAAGGACTTAGTCGGGTTGAAGCCCAACTAATAATTTAAGCCCAACAGGCCCCTTCCAAACGACGCCGAATGGAATTATTCGGGTAAAACAGAGAACCATACGGCATACAGATTACAGAGCAAAGAAGCTCCTAGTCAACAAGAACAACTATACTCAAACCAAAAACTCACAACACAACACCCAGAAAATCTCAATTCCATCGATTTCCCCGTTACAAAAAAATTAGAAACAAAGTGAATGAAATGGAAGAGTCGCGGGAAATACTGCTGAAGTCGCTGGACAACTCGGGGGTTTGCGTCCCAAACGACGTGTCATCGGTCGGAGACCTCACGCCGGCTGCCTTGGTCTCGATCTGCGGTCAATCTCTCAACCTCATCGGCCGAACGTTGCCATTTCCCACTTCTCTCCCTGACTCATCCGTCGCTGACCAGTTCAAGCTCTGTACGGACATCGCCTCCGGGATCAAGAGCCTCGGATACCTCGGCGAAGTGAGCTTCCACCAGGTAAGAATCGTATAGTTTAGTTATCGTGTTTTGGTGTTTGTTTTCTGAGAAAATGCGAGAAAGTGAAAGCAACCAAAAGAGAGAAAAGATCATGTTTCCAATTTAGTGATAAAATAACAACTTTTCAGCTCAGTTGAACTGAAGTGAATTAAAATTGAATTTTGCCTGTGAATTATAGGTTTGTAATCATGTGTTATATACAAAGAAAATATGGACATGTGGATCTTAAGATATTTGAATAATGGTATGTAACTGTGCTGTGCTTAGTCTGTGCTAACGAAAAATCACCACAAAGTTAGCTATTTTGTTTGAAGGAAAAAGCTTTTCTTACTAAAACTGAATCTATATATTGTATGAGATTGCTTCTTATTTGATTTAAGATTTCTGTGTGTGTTCTTTTGCTTGTGATTGTAGTTCTTGTCATTTTTGTTGTTCTGAAGTTATGCTTAGAAACATACTATATGTGTTGCTTACGGCAGTTCTTGTATCCATCTGAAGAGGACTCATACAAGTTGATAAGATTCTTGGTGGAGAGGCTTTCAGAGTCATCTGAAGATGGAAGCAAAGCTGGTCTCAAGGGTGTCTATCATATAAGGAATGTGAAAGAAGATAGCTTTGAAAGCGATTTGGAGGACTGCAAAACTAGTGACGAGGGACTAGATCTTGGTTATGACAAATTTGGAGCCAAATTTGACGAACTCACGTTGAAGGGTGAAGTGCCTGAATTACCGAATATCAAGGGTGAAGAGGCCTCTGTCAGCTGGTCTGGTGAAAGTTTGATTGGAAATGAAGAACTGGCAGCTCTGGGAGATGATAAACATGCTTCATTATCATCTAAAGCACAGTCATCAAAGGCATGTTCATTTCATATACTTTTGCAACAAAAGAATAAAGACTGAAAAATAAAAATTTTGCTGATGCTCTTTTTGATTGATGTTTATTCTTTTACTAGATAAGATGTGAGACTGAAAAAATGCAAAATCAGGAGAAACTGCTCATGGAGGAGGTTACTGCAAAGACTTCGGAATTAAAGCACCTTGAAGAAGAGTTGGAATTGTTAAAAGAAGCAGTGGATATGGCATTTGATGTCCATCATCCTGTTGAATTTTACCTTGAGAAACTTAATGAGCAAGTGGATGCTCGAAGGCATCATCTCGGGGAGTTGAAGTCACAGTGGTAAGATTTAGATCTTTATTTAATTGTATTGCATTTTGCAAGGACATCTTTGTATGGGTCCCTTTCCAATTATGGATGGGCACTAATATATATGTTTCTAAAGTATATCCACACTTTAACAGCATATGTATGCATGCACAAGAAATATACATTTGAAAAAATAACTATGTTTTGCAAGCATATATGTATGCTATTGTTTATTTCATCTGCTACCGATGGTTCTTCACAGGGAAGTAGTCAGAAAGCCTTTGGAAGAGAAAAAGAAAAGTCTTGAGGAGTCTCTGTATGCAAACAATCCAGAGGCTCAGGAAAAACTCCAAAAGCTGAAAGATCTTGAACTCGAAAAGGAATCCATCTTCTCTGAAATTCGAAAAAGGTATGTTTCTGTAAATGAAATGAATGTATTTGCATGTTGTCTGTGGTCGTGATGCCTTCTGAATTTCTGTGATCCATGGTTTGGTTTGGGACTGTTTATTTTTAAGACAAGAGCATGTTTCATTGTGAAGGTATAAAAATGGATTTCACAAAAAAAAAAAGGAAAAAAAACTTTTAGATTGCGAAAAAAGAATTTGAAAGAGAAGCATGCTATAGGTTGATTGATTGATTCTTTTTCTTAATTATTGGTTTTACAACTTGTATAGACTGCTGATGTCTTGTCATTCTGTAGGGAGGAGGAACTTTCAAAACTTTCTATGAATATAGAGAAGCAGCCCAAACTGGCATCAAGGAAATCCTATATTGAAAGGGTCAAGGAGATCACAAAGAACAGTCGGAAGCAAGATGCTGACATAGAGCAGATCATAAAAGACACCAGGGAGCTTCAGTTAGAGAGTAATTCTATCCAAGAACGTCTTCATCGAACGTATGCTGTTGTAGATGAAATGGTGTTCAGGTACAAAATTTCATTTACCCAAAAACTGTTAGAATTTAGTTATGATTAAGTCAATCATGATACAATTTTGTCATTCAAACTCCAACTATTGTTATGTGAGAGTCATGTATCTTATTATTCTTATTTGCAGGGAAGCAAAGAAAGATGCAGTAGGGAGGCAGGCTTATAGGCTCCTCACTAGCATCCACGAGAGCTTCGAACAAATTTGTGAGAAAATCCTAGCAACTGATAGAATTCGACGAGAAGTGACCGAACATGAAAAGAAGCTAGCAGCCATGGCCTCAAGAAGCTTAAATGTGGACAAACTACAAGCTGATCTTGATGCCGTTAGGAGGGAAAATGAGTACCTAGAGAAACGTCTCCAGGATAAATAAATTAGCGAACTACTTGTAACTATAATCCATTATTTTGGAGTCCCAATGTACATTATTTTGGTTGTAATTGTTTCTCAATTTTGAATTTTTACACAGCAAAATTACCTCATTTTGTACTCATTCTCATATCCCTTCAGCAAAATAAGATTTTACTCAGGAATTTGCGGTTGCCGGGGATTTGTTAGAAACCAAGGAGACCTCAGAGGGCCAAGTTCACTCTTCAACAATGATTCCTTGTACAAAATAAATTTGTGTGCAAGGAGTATTAAACGCCTCGATCACTTGTTAAACTGATCTGTCATGAGTCATGACCCAAGAAACAGGTTTGGGCTTGAGGCCCATGCAATTTTAAGTACCAGCCCATGTCCAACACGGTTCGACCCATTCAAAATTTCGAAACATTAAAATTAGAAAAATAGAAATTTAGGCCACAATGATGTGGTCAATTTGGCAAAGCACAATAGGTTTTGCATGGTTAACAATCCAAATATTGGCAGAGGCCCACAGGTGAAGTGAGGTGCGCGTCAAATGTGCAAATGGCGCTGCATATGTTTCCTAACTACTTACGCTTTGGTGGTTGGAAAAGCTGAAGAAGTAGGGACACATCAACGTATCGGTTGTTCGGTTGGAACTTCAATTTTTGGGATGGCACCATCTCACTTTCATTGCATTTGGATCTATGTTTGGCTCCAAATCATATGGTACATGTATATCAATTGAATACTGTTACGTAATATTGGGATGTTGTGAAGCCCACAAGTAACTCATGAAAATTGGTTTATGGCTACCATATGTAGTCAAAGTCATTACATATCTAGCGTCAATGATCCACATGTTGATTGATGTAAAGTTCACACTGATTAATAGCTCACAGTTGCTCACACGCCCATGATACTTTTGCTCCTCTTAGAAGTGTTGGGATTTACATGAAAATTGTAGTCTCAAATATTACACTATCATTTGGGTAAGGGAGAAAAAGGTTCCCATCTATCCAAAAAAATTCATATTATCCTTCAAGACCCGTTAATTTATTTATAGACCCCAAATAAATAAAAATACATTATGTACCTTTGCTGTTTTTCATTGTCACGTACGATGCAACTTATGCTAGCTAGCTACACCGTTTATATTAAAGTTGCGCATAGTTTGATGAGTAATAACAGTGACGTGTCAACAAATAAAATGACTTTCTAGGATATACAACTCCTAAACGTATACTTTAGTCCATGAGATTATGATCACTCGCTATAATTCTAATGAGTAAGAGTAATGAGAGCACTTGGCGGTCACTCTAGCGCATGTCATGTATGCATCTTGACTCTTTCTTGATTATAGCAAAATCGATTTTTCCTTAACTTCCCCGGAAACCAACATCGATTGGAGTTTTACACCCCTCAAGACTGTTAACTTCACCCACCTGTCCACCTTGGTTAGCACACAAACATTACAACTGAGAAGAAAGCCTAAACTGTGTTTCATTATTTCATTATTGACATAACAAACTTCTTTTTATTTATTCATTATTATTATTATTATTATTTACTTTTAGTCTTTGTGGGATTCAAGGACTCTCTGTTGTCCATATAGCATTTGTTTTTGTTGCATACCAGTACAACCAAATTTCTCCTTCCTCACATCCATATAGAACTTTATTCATATTCTTTGAGAGCTATTTTTGATGGGTTGGTGTTCAATGTTGATGTTGTTAGCCATGGCTATTTTGATTGCCACATGATCCCATATATGCCTCTGTTGGGTTGGAATGGGGCTGTTGGATTCATTGCTCAGAAATGGAGCTAAAAGGTTTGTCAAGAGGAAAGACAGTGACGCAGGAGAAGCAGGTTTGACAAACTGCATTCTGAGCTGTTGCATCACCATCACCATTATCATTAAATGATTATATTTCTTATGTGATTGGGATATGCACATTTTGTATGGGTATCTGTGTTTCATGTTATATGAATTTTACTTTTTAGTGTATATATAGTTTAACTACTGTTGGTATATATTGTTTGTGGAGTTGTTCAAACTGAACTTGTTTCATTCTATTTCTATATGTACTGTAATTACACTGGGTCTTCTGATTTCTTTTGTTGATAATGATTTTGATGGTTTACTTCAATACTTTTCAAACCTCTGTTAAGTCAGGCTAACAGACTTACCATATGTATATATATGGTCAATAAACAGGTCATTAATTTGTTTGATAGAATACAACAAATTGTTTTCTTTTTCTCTCTCAACTATTCCTCCTCGATCGACTTCAATCAATGTGATAACTGTTCACAATCAGCATTCTCATTTTGGGTTCTTTATTTTCTTTCTTCAATTCCTTTAAGAAAATTAGTTAAATGGATAAAAGTAAGGCAAATTGATGTGTTAGACCTTTCTAAAAAACCACAGAAGCTTATTTCATCACAAAGGAAAAATGATCTCCATCTCTTGCTTCTTGAAGTTCTTGTAGTTCTCATATTCCAAATTATCAGGTCGTGCACTGGAAGAACTCAGAGGTTCTCTCTACAATGAACTGCGAACTTCAGAAGGCGCCAAGCGCCAACAACAACGATTTTGTGGGCCGGTCGTGGCCATGTCCTTCAATTTCGTGGTCTCCGTGGGCATTATAATGGCAAACAAACTAGTCAGAGCCTTTTCCTTCTCTTGCATTTTTTTTAGTTAATATGCTTTAGCATTTTGCAGGGTCCACAGGTTTTTTTTGTGAATATTTCCCTTCATTTTAATTAATAATCTTATATGTTTAGTTCTAATTCTGCTTCCAGGTAATGGGAAAAATTGGATTTAAGTTCCCAATCTTTCTCACATTGATCCATTATGCGACAGCATGGCTACTTCTTGCCTTTTTCAAAGCACTCTCAATTCTTCCAGTTTCACCTCCTGCTAGAACTACTCCTTTCTCTTCTCTCTTCTCCTTGGGTGCTGTCATGTCTTTTGCCTCTGGTCTTGCTAATACCAGCCTAAAGCATAACAGGTTCTTGTTGGGTTCTTTCATCTTCTACTAACTTTTTACAAACTTGAGATGTCCTGTTTACTCACCATTCTGCTTATTGCAGTGTTGGTTTCTACCAGATGGCCAAAATTGCTGTCACGCCTACCATTGTTTTAGCTGAGTTTGTTCTCTTCAGGAAAACGATTTCTTTTAAAAAGGTGAGTTAAAGACTTCTTGCCCATTTAATTTGCTCATGTAGCTCACAGGATTTTCTATGTAAATCATTAAAAGTCATGCTTGTGCAGGTTTTGGCTCTTGCTCTTGTCTCAGCAGGTGTGGCAGTAGCAACAGTAACAGATTTAGAATTCAATTTATTTGGAGCTGTAATTGCAGTTGCATGGATTATCCCAAGTGCCATAAACAAAATCTTATGGTCTAATCTGCAACAGCAAGGCAATTGGACTGCTCTCGCGTAAGAATTCTCTCTTTCACTTCCTCCTTCAAGATGATTAATTAAGCAAAATCAGCCAAATAGTACCTATAAACTTTCAAATTCAATTTCTGATTGCAGGCTGATGTGGAGGACTACCCCAGTCACAATATTCTTCTTACTAGCTTTGATGCCATGGTTGGATCCACCAGGAGTGCTACATTTCCCGTGGGATTTCAATAACTCAACTGCCATTCTTGTATCAGCAGTCCTTGGTTTTCTCCTCCAATGGTCTGGAGCTTTGGCACTAGGGTTAGTCTGTTCTCATAAATGCTTGGACTCATAGTTTAGCACAGTAATTTTTTCCTCCTATTGGCTAGAAATAACGAATTCTTGTATGTGTTTATGCAGGGCAACCTCAGCAACTTCCCATGTTGTTCTTGGACAGTTTAAAACTTGTGTCATATTATTAGGGGGCTACCTTATTTTTAATTCAGATCCGGGGTTTGTGAGCATTTGTGGGGCTGTCACAGCCCTGAGTGGAATGTCTGTTTACACATCACTAAACGTGCAAAAGTCGCAAGATCCGAGCAAGCAGCTCCCAAAGGAAAGCGTACCTGTGTTAAAACCCAAAATTATTGACCAAGAAAGTGTACAGTTAGAAGTAAAAGATACCACAAATGTTGCCTGAAGTACCAAGCAGATGGCTTACAAACTTTTGTCTGTGTCTTAGAGAGAGAGAGAGAGAGAGAGAGAGCAGAAGACAGTAATCACACTTCTTCAGATTTAATTAGCCAAAGATCATAGTGATTGATTTACAATGAATGTATGTCCCAAGCCCAGGACAGACATAAAAGTGTAGTGGAATTTCATTTGGCTGCTAAGGACAACACTCTGGCAATGCAGCATGCAACATTCTTCACTAGGATTAGGAAGCTCAGGTAGCAGAAGAATGAGAGTATAAATCAATGAAATATGTATGTATCAGATGGAAGCTTCTGTAGCCTGGAACCTCAGCAGCTTCTATTGGTTTGTGGTTTAGGGAAGGAGCCTATTCTTTTTTTTTCTTTATTATGTTGAAACGGATTGAACCCTTAACCTACTCTAATTTTTTAACCAATTTCTAAAGAAACATGAACCGTTTCTTGATTTATACCTTCCATCCTTGCGCCAGGACCATACTAACCATTCTAACGTTTAAATCATTCCAATTTTATTGGATGTTTCCTCTATATCAGTCAATTGTCTAATTCTTTTTACCATAGAAGGTCCAAAGATTATAATGGGGTCCTATGGTTTCAGCAGTTCAAAAACCCCTTATAAGGGCACACTAAGGGCACTAACTATGCGGCCAAATTTGGTATTTAAATTCAAATTTGAACCAAAACCCATTTGTTATTACATGGTTGTGAACCGAAAGGCCAAGGCTTTCTGCTCGTTCATCGATGCAGAGTTGCAAGATATTCATATTCAGATTCATCGTTCATCGTCTAAGTGAGTTGGGTTGGAGAGAAGGAAAATCCCAGAGCTTCTTGGCGTTGACCCCTTCTGTACAACGCTTGCATAGTGTGTGATTTTGTATGCAATGGGGTATGTCATTTTCTGAAAGTTCGTTTATAGTTTTTGTACAGAAACCGTTGATGGCTTTCAGTTTGGCGGGGACGCGCCAAAGGGACAGAGCCAGCTCTGGGTTGGGCCGGGCGGTGGAAATGGGGAGGTTGGGGGCCCAATATTCATGAATTCCTTTGAAGTCATTCTATAAGACTAGGAACACATTTCTGACCATTGACCAGAAAGTAACATTGGGTTCAGTATTTAAATCACATGAAGTCAATTTCTATCTTAATAATTAAAAACGACCGAGTTTTTTTAATGACTAAAGACAGTTGTTTTCGAAAGGGACTAAACTAAAGAAAGCTGTTAAAACTTTTTGGTCAAAAAAAAAGGAAGAAAGTTGTTAAAACTTAAACCTCAGGAATTGTGAAAAATACTATAATAAAAAAAGAAAACAAGACTATAATGAAAAAGTCTTGAACTTGCTATGCCGGTGTAGCCTCAATGCTAATTTATTAAGTGATTCGTACCTTCAAGGACATGTTTTACTAACACAGAATGGAAAAGAATAAGAAAGAATGAGAGGGAGAGAAGAAATTCGAGTGATGATGAGTAATTTTTATTAAGTTGTTTATTAAATAACTAATATGACGAAAAAAGTTAATTTTCATTTTTGTATTTATTAATGATTATAATCGGAATAAAAGTTAGTTTAACTATTAAAATATTTGAGGGTTGTTAAAAAAAAAAAAATTTATTTTCTTAGTGGGTACTTTTGGATTTTAAAAAAGTGTGAAGTTAAATTTGGTATGAAGTTATGACTTCATGTGAAATGAAAATCAATATCAAAGATTTCTTTTAAAGAGTTAAATTGCAGAAAAAAAAAAAAAAGAGTTATTNAAAAAAAAGAGTTATTCCTAATTTTGAAACTTATTTTTGGATTCCACAATATAAATAAACATATGAATACAGTGGAATGAGAATGACTTATTTCCTTTAAGTAAACGTAACAAACTTATTTTTACTTTGAATTTTAATTTTAGTATTTGTTCATCATCTAATAATAAAGAGCAAAATATAGAATAAATTCGTACTATTTTTTCATGTGAATAGTGCCCGTTTGGAAGTGACAAAGAGATGATGCGAATATTTTATGAAGATTAAAAAAAAAAAAAGTTATGATAAATTGACTGTCTCGTTAGTCATTATTCTCATTAGAGATGCACACAGATCGGTTATCTGATCCACAAACCATTTTTCATATTCAATTCACAATTTGCGGTACAGCAATTTTCATATCCATATCCGATGCACAAATTCGGATATCCACAAGTTCAGATATCCACAAAATCGGATCAGATCGGATTAGATAACGGATAATATCCAAATAATAACATAAAAATTATTTAGCAAGTACACAACATAAAAATCATTCCTCAAATTAATTTAATAGTTACACAACATAAAATTTAGAAATTAAGACAAGCCTCAAACATAACAAGTTCCTACTTTCGAGTAATCATAAACTATATACTATATATATGTATAATTTTTATA
>QANT01005178.1:0-27492 GCA_003254885.1 Purshia tridentata
AAAACTTTCTTGGTTGTCAAGAAAGACGTGAGGAAACACTTTCTCATGTCTCCATATTAGCGTACTAACCCTAAGGAACCACTTGAGGCCTAAAGAATGCACGAAAACGTCNTCATTTCGCTGCACACGGAGTCCATTTCGATTAAAGTTGCACCAAAAGGTTCCCGCTTGGCCAGGAAGATATGGGGAAGCACTTTCTCATGTCTCCATAACCGTTCAAGCCCTGAAGAACCACTTTAGGTGCTAAGCATGCACGAATACGTCATTTCGGTGCATGCTCAGTGTAACCTGGTCCACATTGCGCCAAAACGGGCCCGATTGGCAAGAAAGAGATGAGGAAGCACTCTATAATATCTCGATTAGGGTGCTAGCCCTACAGAACCACCATAGCAGTTAAGGATGAATGAAAACGTCAGTCCCGTGTGCACTCCGTGCCATTTGGTTAAAGTTGCGCCAAAACGTTATCGGTTGGCAAGAAAGACATCGTGAAGCACTTTCTCATGCTTGGATTAACGTTCTACCCCTGAAGTTGCATATTTCGTGTTTAGAAGGCACGAAAACATCAGTTCGGTGCGTACTCAATCCAATTTCGTGCAATTTCCACCAAAACGTGCCCGGTTGGCAAGAAAGATGTGGGGAGGCACTTTCTCATTCTTGGATTACATTCTCGCCCTCAAGAAGCACATTCTTTTGTTAAGAACGCACGAAGACATCATTTCGGTGCCTACTCAACCTAATTTCGTTTCAATTGCACCAAAACGTCCCCGGTTCGCAATAAAGACACGAGGAAGCACTTTCTCTTGTTTGGATTAGCGTTCTAGCCCAAATGAACCACTTTAGGTATGCGTGGAACGTCATTTCGGTGCACACCGTGTACAACTTGGCTAAGGTTGCGCCAAAACGTGCTCGGTCGGCAAGATGCACATTCTGATGCTTGGATTAACGTGCTACCCCTCAAGAAGCACATTTCGTGTTAGGAAGGAACTAAAACCTCGTTTCAGTGCACACTCAGTCAACTTTCGTCTGAATTTCATCAACACGTGCCCGATTGGCAAGAAGGACATGAGGATGCACATTCTCACGTCTCGATTAGCGTGCCAGCCTTAAAGAACAACTTCAGGTGTTAAGAATGCACGAAATCAGCATTTCGGTGCGTACTCAGTCCAAATTCATCCAAATTGTACCAAAACTTTCTTGGTTGTCAAGAAAGACGTGAGGAAGCACTTTCTCATGTCTCCATATTAGCGTACTAACCCTAAGGAACCACTTGAGGCCTAAAGAATGCACGAAAACGTCATTTCGCTGCACACGGAGTCCATTTCGATTAAATTTACACCAAAACGTTCCCGCTTGGCCAGGAAGACGTGGGGAAGCACTTTCTCATGTCTCCATAACCGTTCAAGCCCCGAAGAACCACTTTAGGTGCTAAGAAGGCACGAATACGTCATTTCGGTGCATGCTCAGTCTAACTTGGTTCAAATTGCGCAAAAACGTGCCCGATTGGCAAGAAAGAGATGAGGAAGCACTCTCTAATGTCTCGATTAGCGTGCTAGCCCTACAGAACCACTTTAGGTGTTAAGGATCAACGAAAACGTCAGTCCGGTGCGCACTCCGTACCATTTGGTTAAAGTTGCACCAAAAGGTTATCGGTTGGCAAGAAAGACATGGGGAAGCACTTTCTCATGCTTCGATTAGCATTCTGCCCCTAAATTTGCACATTTCGTGTTTAGAAGGCACGAAAAAATGAGTTCGGTGCGGACTTAACCCAATTTCGTGCAATTTCCACCAAAACGTGCCCGGTTGGCAAGAAAGATGTGGGGAGGCACTTTCTCATTCTTGGATTAGCGTTCTCGCCCTCAAGAAGCACATTTCGTGTTAGGAAGGAACTAAAACCTCATTTCAGTGCATACGCAGTCTACTTTCGTCTGAATTGCATCACAACGTGCCCCGTTGGCAAGAAGGACATGAGGACGCATGTTCTCATGTCTCGATTAGCGTGCCAGCCTTGAAGAACAACTTTAGGTGTTAAGAATGCACGAAAGCAGCATTTTGGTGCGTACTCAGTCCAAATTCGTCCAAATTGCACCAAAACTTTCTTGGTTGTCAAGAAAGACGTGAGGAAGCACTTTCTCATGTCTCGATATTAGCGTGCTAACCCTAAGGAACCACTTGAGGCCTAAAGAATGCACGACAACGTTATTTCGGTGCACACGGAGTCCAATTCGATTAAAGTGGCACCAAAACGTTCCCGCATGGCCAGGAAGACGTGGGGAAGCACTTTCTCATGTCTCCATAACCGTTCAAGCACCGAAGAACCACTTTAGGTGCTAAGAATGCAGAAAATACATCATTTCGGTACATGCTCAGTCTAACTTAGTCCAAATTGCGCCAAAACGTTCCCAATTGGCAAGAAAGAGATGAGGAAGCACTCTCTAATGTCTCGATTAGCATGCTAGCCCTACAGAACCACTTTAGGTGTTAAGGATGAACGAAAACGTCAGTCCGATGTGCACTCCGTACCATTTGGTTAAAGTTGCACCAAAAGGTTATCGGTTGGCAAGAATGACATAGGGAAGCACTTTCTCATGCTTGCATTAGCATTCTGCCCCCAAAGTTGCACATTACGTGTTTAGAAGGCACGAAAACATCAGTTCGGTGCGTACTCAATCCAATTTCGTGCAATTTCCACCAAAACGTGCCCGGTTGGCAAGAAAGATGTGGGGAGGCACTTTCTCATTCTTGGATTAGCGATTCGCCCTCAAGAAGCACATGCTTTTATTAAGAACGCACGAAGACATCATTTCGGTGCCTACTCAACCTAATGTCGTTTCAATTGCACCAAAACGTCCCTAGTTGGCAATAAAGACACGAGGAAGCACTTTCTCTTGTTTGGATTAGCGTTCTAGCCCAAATGAACCACTTTAGGTGTTCAGAATGTGTGGAACGTCATTTCGGTGCACACCGTGTACAACTTGGCTAAAATTGTGCCAAAACGTGCTCGGTCAGCAAGACGCACGTTCTCATGCTTGGATTAACGTTCTAGCCCTTAAGAAGCACATTTCGTGTTAGGAAGGAACTAAAACCTCATTTCAGTGCACACTCAGTGTACTTTCGTCTAAATTGCATCAAAACGTGCCCGGTTGGCAAGAAGGACATGAGGAAGCACTTTCTCATGTCTCGATATTAGCGTGGTAACCCTAAGGAACGACTTGAGGCCTAAAGAATGCACGAAAACGGCATTTCGGGGCACACGGAGTCCAATTCGATTAAAGTTGGACCAAAACGTTCCCGCTTGGCCAGGAAGACGTGGGGAAGCACTTTCTCATGTCTCCATAACCGTTCAAGCCCGAAAGAACCACTTTAGGTGCTAAGAATGCACGAATACGTCATTTCGGTGCATGCTCAGTGTAACCTGGTCCACATTGCGCCAAAACGTGCCCGATTGGCAAGAAAGAGATGAGGAAGCACTCTCTAATATCTCGATTAGCGTGCTAGTCCTACAGAACCACCATAGCTGTTAAGGATGAATGAAAACGTCAGTCCCGTGTGCACTCCGTGCCATTTGGTTAAAGTTGCGCCAAAACGTTATGGGTTGGCAAGAAAGACATCGGGAAGCACTTTCTCATGCTTGGATTAACGTTCTACCCATAAAGTTGCACATTTCGTGTTTAGAAGGCACGAAAACATCAGTTCGGTGCGTACTCAATCCAATTTCGTGCAATTTCCACCAAAACGAGCCCGGTTGGCAAGAAAGATGTGGGGACGCACTTTCTCATTCTTGGATTACATTCTCGCCCTCAAGAAGCACATTCTTTTGTTAAGAACGCACGAAGACATCATTTCGGTGCCTACTCAACCTAATTTCGTTTCAATTGCACCAAAACGTCCCCGGTTCGCAATAAAGACACGAGGAAGCACTTTCTCTTGTTTGGATTAGCGTTCTAGCCCAAATGAACCACTTTAGGTGCTCAGAATGCGTGGAACGTCATTTCGGTGCACACCGTGTATAACTTGGCTAAAGTTGCGGCAAAACGTGCTCGGTCAGCAACACGCACGTTCTCATTGTTGGATTAACGTTCTCGCCCTTAAGAAGCACATTTCGTGTTAGGAAGGAACTAAAACCTCATTTCAGTGCACACTCAGTCTACTTTCGTCTGAATTGCATCAAAACGTGCCCGGTTGGCAAGAAGGACATGAGGACGCACGTTCTCATGTGTCGATTAGCGTGCCAGCCTTAAAGAACAACTTTAGGTGTTAAGAATGCACAAAAGTAGCATTTCGGTGCGTACTCAGTACAAATTCGTCCAAATTGCAGCAAAACTTTCTTGGTTGTCAAGACAGACGTGAGGAAGCACTTTCTTATGTCTCTATATTAGCGTGCTAACCCTAAGGAACCACCTGAGGCCTAAAGAATGCACGAAAACGTCATTTTGGGTGCACACGGAGTCCAATTCGATTAAAGTTGCGCCAAAACGTTCCCGCTTGGCCAGGAAGACGTGGGGAAGCACTTTCTCATGTCTCCATAACCATTCAAGCCCCGAAGAACCACTTTAGGTGCTAAGAATGCACGAATACGTCATTTCGATGCATGCTCAGTGTAACCTGGTCCACATTGCGCCAAAACGTGCCCGATTGGCAAGAAAGAGATGAGGAAGCACTCTCTAATATCTCGATTAGCGTGCTAGCCTTACAGAACCACCTTAGGTGTTAAGGATGAACGAAAACGTCAGTCCCGTGCGCACTCCGTACCATTTGGTTAAAGTTGCACCAAAACGTTCTCGGTTGGCAAGAAAGACATCGGGAAGCACTTTCTCATGCTTGGATTAGCATTCTACCCCTAAAGTTGCACATTTCGTGTTTAGAAGGCACGAAAACATCAGTTCGGTGCGTACTCAATCCAATTTCGTGCAATTTCCACCAAAACGTGCCCAGTTGGCAATAAAGACACAAGGAAGCACTTTCACTTGTTTGGATTAGCATTCTAGCCCAAATGAACCACTTTAGGTGCTCAGAATGCGTGGAACGTCATTTCGGTGCACACCGTGTACAACTTGGCTAAAGTTTCGGCAAAACGTGCTCGGTCAGCAACACGCACGTTCTCATTGTTCGATTAACGTTCTCGCCCTCAAGAAGCACATTTCGTGTTAGGAAGGAACTAAAACCTCATTTCAGTGCACACTCAATGTACTTTCGTCTAAATTGCATCAAAACGTGCCCGGTTGGTAAGAAGGACATGAGGACGCAAGTTCTCATGTATCGATTAGCGTGCCAGCCTTAAAGAACAACTTTAGGTGTTAAGAATGCACGAAAGTAGCATTTCGGTGCGTACTCAGTCCAAATTCGTCCAAATTGCAGCAAAACTTTCTTGGTTGTCAAGAAAGACGTGAGGAAGCACTTTCTTATGTCTCGATATTAGCCTGCTAACCCCAAGGAACCACTTGAGGCCCAAATAATGCACGAAAACATCATTTTGGGTGCACACGGAGTCAAATTCGATTAAAGTTACACCAAAACGTTCTCGCTTGGCCAGGAAGACGTGGGGAAGCACTTTCTCATGTCTCCATAACCGTTCGAGCCCCGAAGAACCACTTTAGGTGCTATGAATGCACGAATACGTCATTTCAGTGCATGCTCAGTGTAACCTGGTCCACATTGCGCCAAAACGTGCCCGATTGGCTAGAAAGAGGTGAGGAAGCACTCTCTAATGTCTCGATTAGCGTGCTAGCCCTACAGAACCACCTTAGGTGTTAAGGATGAACGAAAACGTCAGTCCAGTGCGCACTCCGTACCATTTGGTTAAAGTTGCACCAAAACGTTATCGGTGGCAAGAAAGACATAGGGAAGCACTTTCTCATGCTTGGATTAACGTTCTACCCGTAAAGTTGCACATTTCGTGTTTAGAAGGCACGAAAACATCATTTCTCTGCGTACTCAATCCAATTTCTACTAAAACGTGCCTGGTTGGCAAGAAAGATGTGGAGAAGCACTTTCTCATTCTTGGATTAGCGTTCTAACCCTCAAGAAGCGCATGCTTTTGATAAGAACACACGAAGACCCCATTACGGTGCCTCCTCCACCCAATTTCGTTTCAATTGCACCAAAACGTCCCCGGTTGGCAATAAGGACATGAGGAAGCACTTTCTCTTGTTTGGATTAGCGTTCTAGCCCCAACGAACCAGTTTAGGTGGTAAGACTACGTGGAACGTCATTTCGGTGCACACTGTGCACTACTTAGTTAAAGTTGCACCAAAACGTGTGCGGTTGGCAAGAAGCACGTCATGCTTGGAGTAACGTTCTAGACCTCAAGAAGCGCATTTTGTGTTAAGAAGGAACTCAAACCTCATTTCAGCGCACACTCAATTGCATATAAACGTGCCCAGTTGGCAAGAAGGACATGAGGACGCACGTTCCTATGTCTCGATTAGCGTGCCAGCCCTAAAGAACCACTTTAGGTGTGAAGAATGCACGAAAACATCATTTCGGCGCGTACTCAGTTTAAATTCGTCCAAATTGGACCAAAACTTCCTTGGTGGGCAAGAAAGACATAAGGAAGCACTTTCACATGTCTCGATATTTGCGTGCTAACCTTAAGGAACCACTTACGGTCTTAAGAATGCACGAAAACATCGTTTCGGCGCACACTGAGTCCAATTCCATTAAAGTTGCACCAAAACGTTCCCCGTGGGAAAGAAAGACAGAGGGAAGCACTCTCTCATGTCTCGAATAACTTTAGGTGCTAAGAGTGCACGAATACATCATTTCGGTGCGTACTCAGTCTAACTTGGTCCAAATTGCACCAAAACGTGCCCGATTGGCAAGAAAGAGGTGAGGAAGCACTCTCTAATGTCTCGATTAGCGTACTAGCCCTAAAGAACCACTTTCGGCGTTTGGGATGAACGAAGTTGTCATTTCGGTGCGCACTCTGGACAATTTGGTTAAAGGTACACCAAAACGTTATTTGTTGCCAAGAAAGTCATGGGGAAGCACTTTCTCAAGCTTGGATTAGCATCCTAGCCCTAAAGAAACACATTTCGTGTTTAGAAGGCACGAGAACATCATTTCGGTGCCTACTCAATCCAATTTCGTGCAATTTCCACCAAAACGTGCCCGGTTGGGAAGAAATATGTGGGGAAGCACTTTCTCATTCTTGGATTAGCGTTCTCGCCCTCAAGAAGCACATGCTTTTGATAAGAACGCACGAACGCCCCATTTCGGTGCCTCCTCCACCCAATTTCGTTTCAATTGCACCAAAACGTCCCCGGTTGGCAATAAGAACATGAGGAAGCACTTTCTCTTGTTTGGATTAGCGTTCTAGCCCCAACGAACAAGTTTAGGTGTTAAGAATGTGTGGAACGTCATTTCGGTGCACACTGTGCACGACTTGGTTAAAGTTGCACCAAAACGTGCGCAGTTGGCAAGAAGCACGTTTTTATGCATGGATTAACGTTCTAGCCCTCAAGAACCGCATTTCGTGTTAAGAAGGAACTCAAACCTCATTTCAATGCACACTCAGTCTACTTTCGTCTGAATTGCATCAAAATGTGCCCGGTTGGCAAGAAGGACATGAGGACGCACGTTCTCGTGTCTCGATTAAAGTGCCAGCCCTAAAAAACCACTTTAGGTGTGAAGAACGCACGAAAACATCATTTCGGCGCGTACTCAGTCCAAATTTGTCCAAATTGCACCAAAACTTCCTTGGTGGGCAAGAAAGACATAAGGAAGCACTTTTTAATGTCTCGATATTCGCGTGCTAACCCTAAGGAACCACTTGAGGTCTTAAGAATGCACGAAAATTTCGTTTCAGCGCACAGTGAGTTCCATTCCATTAAAGTTGCACCAAAACGTTCCCCGTTGGAAGGAAAGACATGGGGAAGCACTCTCTCATGTCTCGATGAGCGTTCATGCCCCCAAAGAACAACTTTAGGTGCTAAGAGTGCACGAATATGTCATTTCGGTGCGTACTCAGTCTAACTTGGTCCAGATTGCACTAAAACGTGCCCGATTGGCAAGAAAGAGGTGAGGAAGCACTCTCTAATGTCTCGATTAGCGTGCTAGCCCTAAAAAACCACTTTGGGCGTTAGGAATGAACGAAGACGTCATTTCGGTGCGCACTCTGTACAATCTGGTTAAAGTTTCACCAAAGCGTTATCGGTTGGCAAGAAAGACATGGGGAAGCACTTTCTCACAGCTGGATTAGCATTGTAGCCCTAAAGAAGCACATATCGTGTTTAGAAGGCACGAAAACTGACACGCCCCGACCCTCGGGCACGTGCCTAAACTGCTGAAAACTGACAACTGTTTCCTGTGGACCCTTTTTCTGAAACTGCTGCTGCCATGAATATAAAATAATTTCCCGAAAACCACTGTAAGTTACAAAAACATGTTTATAAAACAAGCCGTAAAACCTTTTACATAAAAATCAAACTGTAAAACAACTTTTTGAAACTGCTGGTCCCACTGCCTCGTCTTCTCTCCACTGCCTCCTCAGCTTGCTCAACCTGCAAAACCAAAACCCTGCACCCAACCACAGGTGCACCGGGTTTAACCACAAACCCGGTAAGCTCACTAGAGCCCGTATGAGTGAAATCCAACTGTAACCTCAAATTAGAAATTCAATAAAATACTCAATTCACAATCCATCTTAAGCCTCAAAACACAATGAAGCCTTAAGTCAGAAACACAAATCTTATCCTGATCACTAAAACCTCTAACCAATCAATTCACTGTCCCAAGCTGAAATACTCAATTATCCTCGATTTAACCTCTAAACTGAAATAACCTCGAAACCATCCACGAGATCCTTACTTGGGATCCAACTAGATCCTTCAACTGGGATCCACTAATCCTCGAACAATAACCACTGATCCTTATTTAGAATCCAACTTAATCCTCAATTGATACCCACTGATACTCCAATCTCATACTTAAGCCTTTAACCTCAAATAACCTTTAACACCTCGAGATCTGCAATCCTAATTTCCGTACCCCTCTTAACTAGCAAACAACAACCAATCACACAAAGCAAACAAGGCAAGAAATTAACTTGACCAGAAAATTAACTGAACTGAATTAAATTGGTCTTAAGTTCACTCACAGTGTTCCGCACGAAAAGACTGAACTACCCTTCGTGCCCTTCGTGGCTCCTTTGCTCGGATTCCAAAATCCGGCAGCACAACGGCATCGGAAATACAAATTCCCGTGCCGAGTGTACCTGCTAAGACCAGACAACCAACAAGCAACCAACAGAGTTCACAAACAGTTTCTTTAACAACTGAAACGGGCGGGAACCACCACACACGGTGGCTGCCCGACCCTCGGAAACCACACGGAAGGTTCAAGAAACTCACCCAACTTCACCAAGGGTCCTACTAGGCTCTAGGGAGGCTGAACGGCACGAGAGAACACCAAACACGACCACCACGCACGGCAAAGCCGTGGTAGCCGTAGCTGCCTAACCTGGGAAAAGCACAACCACCTTTTTAAAGCTCAAACCAAGGGCACAGACTTCAAGAGGACGTCGAGGGGATCGAAAACCATACCTCACTCAACGGAGAAGGTGGCCGGAAACGCCTGAATTTCGCCAGAGAAGCCGCGGCCTTCAAGCCTTCGATTCGCCGCCCACGGCGGTCCAACCGATGATCGAAGCACACCACTATGACGGGCTCGACGAAAGGAAGAATTCTGGGCGGTCGGCGAGCCTCGAAGTCGCCGCGATCGCCGTCGCGACGCCACTATGCACGAGTTGGGTTTTCCGTTCCGGCCTGTTCCGGGAGGAGGCGCCACCACCGGAGGGAAGAGGGAGGCGGCGCGAGCACGGGAGGCTAAAGACCAAGCCGGCCCGCCGCCGAACGCGCCCCCACGCGCCGGTGAAAGGCGCGGCTGGGAATGGGTGTCGCGAGAGGGAGAAGCATCGGGAGAGGAGAGAGAAAGTGTCTGAAAAAGTCTGGGTTTTTGGGCTTTTAAAATCACCTTTTTCAAAATTACCAATGTGTCCTTCTCTTCACACGTCCGTAACTTTCAAACCGTAGCTTCGTTCGACGCGTGCTACGTGTCTACGAACTCGTGAGGACGAGACCTTTCCAACGAACCCAAAGTCAACGCGAAAAGACATCCCGAACAAAAAGTCAACTTTTTGCCCAACTTTAAAATCAAACTTTAAAATTCAAAAAAAAAAAACCCCCAAAACGTTTTACTTTTCAAATGAAATCCTGAAAACCTTTAAAAAGCGTTTCAAAACCACTTTGAGAGGTGCGGGGTGTTACAAACTACCCCCCTTAAAAGAATTTCGTCCTCGAAATTCCCAAGGGAAAGTAACAAGAGGAGTGACTTCTCACAGTCACCAACAAACAAGCACAAGGAACAACAAGCAAGTACAAACGCATAAGTCCAGACTGAAAACTCCTTCAACCTTTTTGAAACCCAAAAACTCTTTCCAAACTTTTCTTTTAAAACCGAAACCTTTTTTCAACACTGAAACCCCCTTTCTTTTTCTTTTTTTTTTTTTTTTTTTTTAGACCGAAACCCTTTTTCAAAACTGAAACTGCTTTTCAAAGCTTTCTGAAAAACAAAACTGAGTACAAACACCAACAAGCAAGCAAGCAACCCCGTAAGCCTTAACTAAAGAACTAGCGGCAACAAGCTTGTCGTGTTTTCCTTTCGTAACTGAACTTCCACTACGCTTTCGCTGCGCAACTCTGAACAACCTTTAAAACCAACGACAACTGACGAAAAACTGGTCAAAAGTGACCTAAAACTCGAGAAAAAGCACCAAACACAAACCCCGAACGTCCACGAGTCAACAGCCTAGGTCCCACCTAGCTACTTCTTCGGTAACTCCGCTACCTCGTAAGCTGACTCACTAGAGTGAAACTGTTCAACCCACTAAGTTCTCTTCTCCCTTAACCAAACCAACTCTGGTCTCACTGAACAACTTCACCAACTATTAACTTCCCTTAACTAACTTCCAACTTTTCCAAGCTTGCTGAGGAGCAGGAGGGACGATGGCAGTGCGAGGGACACATCTGAAAATTTTCTCAAACCCTTTCATGGCTCACATCAAAACATTTTTCTGAAAATACTTTGAAAATTCAAATCTTTTCTCAAACTGCTTTTACTGAAACTGTAGTTTTTCCAAACTGTCTTTCTTTCCAACTAGCTTTCCTCTGTAACATCACCTTTCCAGCTCCGGGCGGTGTGGGATCGCTCACTTCACCTCACCTGGTAGCTTGCCGCTGCCCCGCAGCCGCCCACATCAGGGTCTCGGTCCCTGGGTCTTGCAATCCCCACACATCCGGCCGGTCTGGCTCTGATACCATATTGACACGCCCCGACCCTCGGGCACGTGCCTAAACTGCTGAAAACTGACAACTGTTTCCTGTGGACCCTTTTTCTGAAACTGCTGCTGCCATGAATATAAAATAATTTCCTGAAAACCACTGTAAGTTACAAAAACATGTTTATAAAACAAGCCGTAAAACCTTTTACATAAAAATCAAACTGTAAAACAACTTTCTGAAACTGCTGGTCCCACTGCCTCGTCTTCTCTCCACTACCTCTTCAGCTTGCTCAACCTGCAAAACCAAAACCCTGCACCCAACCACAGGTGCACCGGGTTTAAACACAAACCCGGTAAGCTCACTAGAGCCCGTATGAGTGAAATCCAACTGTAACCTCAAATTAGAAATTCAATAAAATACTCAATTCACAATCCATCTTAAGCCTCAAAACACAATGAAGCCTCAAGTCAGAAACACAAATCTTATCTTGATCACTAAAACCTCTAACCAATCAATTCACTGTCCCAAGCTGAAATACTCAATTATCCTCGATTTAACCTCTAAACTGAAATAACCTCGAAACCATCCACGAGATCCTTACTTGGGATCCAACTAGATCCTTCAACTGGGATCCACTAATCCTCGAACAATAACCACTGATCCTTATTTAGAATCCAACTTAATCCTCAATTGATACCTACTGATACTCCAATCTCATACTTAAGCCTTTAACCTCAAATAACCTTTAACACCTCGAGATCTGCAATCCTAATTTCCGTACCCCTCTTAACTAGCAAACAACAACCAATCACACAAAGCAAACAAGGCAAGAAATTAACTTGACCAGAAAATTAATTGAACTGAATTAAATTGGTCTTAATTTCACTCACAGTGTTCCGCACGAAAAGACTGAACTACCCTTCGTGCCCTTCGTGGCTCCTTTGCTCGGATTCCAAAATCCGGCAGCACAACGGCATCGGAAATACAAATTCCCGTGCCGAGTGAAACTCACCCAACTTCACCGAGGGTCCTACTAGGCTCTGGGGAGGCTGAACGGCACGAGAGAACACCAAACACGACCACCACGCACGGCAAAGCCATGGTGGCCGTAGCTGCCTAACTTGGGAAAAGCACAACCACCTTTTTAAAGCTCAAACCAAGGGCACAGACTTCAAGAGGACGTCGAGGGGATCGAAAACCATACCTCACTCGACGGAAAAGGTGGCCGGAAACGCCTGAATTTCGCCGGAGAAGCTGCGGCCTTCAAGCCTTCGATTCGCCGCCCACGGCGGTCCAACCGATGATCGAAGCACACCACTGTGACAGGCTCGACGAAAGGAAGAATTCTGGGCGGTCGGCGAGCCTCGAAGTCGCCGGGATCGCCGTCGCGACGCCACTGTGCACGAGTTGGGTTTTCCGTTCCGGCCTGTTCCGGGAGGAGGCGCCACCACCGGAGGGAAGAGGGAGGCGGCGCGAGCACGGGAGGCTAAAGACCAAGCCGGCCCGCCGCCGAACGCGCCCCCACGCGCCGGCGAAAGGCGCGGCTGGGAATGGGTGTCGCGAGAGGGAGAAGCATCGGGAGAGGAGAGAGAAAGTGTCTGAAAAAGTCTGGGTTTTTGGGCTTTTAAAATCACCATTTTCAAAATTACCAATGTGTCCTTCTCTTCACACGTCCGTAACTTTCAAATCGTAGCTTCGTTCGACGCGTGCTACGTGTCTACGAACTCGTGAGGACGAGACCTTTCCAACGAACCCAAAGTCAACGCGAAAAGACCTCCCGAACAAAAAGTCAACTTTTTGCCCAACTTTAAAATCAAACTTTAAAATTCAAAAAAAAAAACCCCCAAAACGTTTTACTTTTCAAATGAAATCTTGAAAACCTTTAAAAAGCGTTTCAAAACCACTTTCAGAGGTGCGGGGTGTTACAAAAACATCATTTCGGTGCGTACTCAATCCAATTTCGTGCAATTTCCACCAAAACGTGCCCAGTTGGCAAGAAAGATGTGGGGAAGCACTTGCTCATTCCTGAATTAGCGTTCTAGCCCTCAAGAAGCGCATGCTTTTGATAAGAACGCACGAATACCCCATTTCGGTGCCTCCTCCACCCAATTTCGTTTCAATTACACCAAAACGTCCCCGGTTGGCAATAAGGACAAGAAGAAGCACTTTCTCTTGTTTGGATTAGCGTTCTAACCCCAACGAACCAGTTTAGGTGTTAAGAATGCGTGGAACGTCATTTCAGTGCACCCTGTGCACAACTGGGTTAAAATTGCACCAAAAAGTGCGCAGGTGGCAAAAAGCACGTTCTCATGCTTGGATTAATGTTCTAGCCCTCAAGAAGCGTATTTCGTGTTAAGAACGAACTCAAACCTCATTTGAATGCACACTTAGTCTACTTTCGTCTAAATTGCATCAAAACGTGCCCGGTTGGCAAGAAGGACTTGAGGATGCACTTCCTATGTCTCAATTAGCGTGCCAGCCCTAAAGAACCACTTTAGGTGTTAAGGATGCACGAAAACATCATTTCGGCGCGTACTCAGTCCAAATTCGTCCAAATTGCACCAAAACTTCCTTGTTGGGCAAGAAAGACATAAGGAAGCACTTTCTCATGTCTCGATATTCGCGTGCTAACCCTAAGGAACCACTTGAGGTCTTAAGAATGCACGAAAATGTCGTTTCGGCGCACACTGAGTTCCATTTGATTAAAGTTGCACCAAAACGTTCCCCGTTGGAAGGAAAGACATGGGGAAGCACTCTCTCATGTCTCGATGAGCGTTCAAGCCCCCAAAGAACAACTTTAGGTGCTAAGAGTGCACGAATACGTCATTTCTGTGCGTACTCAGTCTAACTTGGTCCAAATTGCACCAAAACGTGCCCGATTGGCAAGAAAGAGGTGAGGAAGCACTCTCTAATGTCTCGATTAGCGTGCTAGCCCTAAAGAACCACTTTGGGCGTTAGGAATGAACGAAGACGTCATTTCGGTGCGCACTTTGTACAATTTGGTTAAGGTTGCACCAAAGCGTTATCGGTTGGCAAGAAAGACATGGGGAAGCACTTTCTCACGCTTGGATTAGCATTCTAGCCCTAAAGAAGCACATTTCGTGTTTAGAAGGCACGAAAACATCATTTCGGTGCGTACTCAATCCAAATTCGTGTAATTTCCACCAAAACGTGCCCGGTTGGCAAGAAAGATGTGGGGAAGCACTTTCTCAATCTTGGATTAGCGTTCTAGCCCTCAAGAAGCGCATGGTTTTGATAAGAACGCACGAAGACCCCATTTCGGTGCCTCCTCCACCCAATTTCGTTTCAATTGCACCAAAACGTCCCCGGTTGGCAATAAGGACATGAGGAAGAACTTTCTCTTGTTTGGATTATCGTTCTAACCCCAACGAACCAATTTAGGTGTTAAGAATGCGTGGAACGTCATTTCGGTGCACACTGTGCACGACTAGGTTAAAGTTGCACCAAAACATGCGCGGTTGGCAAGAAGCACGTTCTCATGCTTGGATTAACGTTCTAGCCCTCAAGAAGCGCATTTCGTGTTAAGAAGGAACTCAAACCTCATTTCTGTGCACACTCAGTCTTCTTTCGTCTAAATTGCATCAAAACGTGCCTGGTTGGAAAGAAGGACATGAGGACGCACGTTCCCATGTCTTGATTAGCGTGCCAGCCCTAAAGAACCTCTTTAGGTGTGAAGGATGCACGAAAACATCATTTCGGCGCGTACTCAGTCGAAATTCGTCCAAATTGCACCAAAACTTCCTTGCTGAGCAAGAAAGACATAAGGAAGCACTTTTTCATGTCTCGATATTCGCGTGCTAACCCTAAGGAACCACTTGAGGTGTTAGGAATGCACGAAAACGTCGATTCGGCGCACACTAAGTTCCATTCGATTAAAGTTGCACCAAAACGTTCCCCGTTGGAAGGAAAGACATGGGGAAGCACTCTCTCGTGTCTTGATGAGCGTTCAAGCCCCCAAAGAACAACTTTAGGTGCTAAGAGTGCACGAATACGTCATATTGGTGCGTACTCAGTCTAACTTGGTCCAAATTGCACCAAAACGTGCCCGATTGGCAAGAAAGAGGTGAGGAAGCACTCTCTAATGCCTCGATTAGCGTGCTAGCCCTAAAGAACCACTTTGGGCGTTAGGAATGAACGAAGACATCATTTCGGTGCGCACTCTGTACAATTTGGTTAAAGTTGCACCAAAGCGTTATCGGTTGGCAAGAAAGACATGGGGAAGCACTTTCTCACGCTTGGATTAACATTCTAGCCCTAAAGAAGCACATTTCGTGTTTAGAAGGCACGAAAACATCATTTCGGTGCGTACTCAATCCAATTTCGTGCAATTTCCACCAAAACGTGCCCGGTTGGCAAGAAAGATGTGGGGAAGCACTTTCTCATTCTTTGATTAGTGTTCTAACCCACAAAAAGCGCATGCTTTTGATAAGAACGCACGAAGACCCCATTTCGGTAACTCCTCCACCCAATTTGGTGCTGAATTGGGAAAAGTGTCATTTTATGGTACAACAAGGAATTGTCCTTGTGTACTACCCGAATTTGATGTTCTGTGGTTGTATTTTTTTTATGATTAATGTTTATTAGTATTTTTCTTTAATTTTGGTTTTAGTTAGGGTAGGATACCTAGGGTTTTGTTACAAGGGGTAAGATGGTAATTCTTAAGGTGATGGGTAAGTGAAAAATTAAGGGGATAAGAAGGTTTTAAATAAATAAAAAGGATATTATTATCTGTTAAAGGAATTAATAGGGAGAAAATTAGAATTTTCCCTAGTAAAAAACGTTCAAAGACTTGGGAGTTAGAGATAGAGTGAGAAAAGAGGAGAAGATGGCTCAAAAGTTAGGGTTTCTCAGGGAGTAGAGACTTTTGGGTCAAGTTTTCCTTCAAGAAGCAAGATATTCAGGTAGTATGTTGATCTTAAGTCATTATTAAGGAATGTTTTAAGTTTATTTTCGGATTATTATGGGTGGTATGGATTTAGGGCTCTAAAATCTCATTAGATGCTAAGAAATCCTAAACTGTTTGTATTGGCAAATTCTGCGCTATAGGACTAGGGGCTTGACTTTGAGAAGGTAAATGATCTTGTTTTAATCTAGTTTTTTGGTATGATATTTTCAACTTTCTAAGTGTTTCATAGAGTCTGAAATCTTCTTATTTGGTTAAGTATTGGATTTTTAACTAATTTTCTAATCAGGGGCTTAGGGTTTCGAGTTTTGCTGAAGAATCTGACATAAGGGGTTTGTCGGTGACTTTTATAAATCTAGGGTTTAATCTTGAGTTCAATCTTTTTACATGATAAACTAAACATCTTGATGTTTCTGTGAGTTTGAGGATCGCGCAAATATGATTTAAATTGGATTAACTATGGATTTTTGAATATAAGGCTTTGTTGCAGGAAATTTTCTGACAGATCATTTCTGTCGGTTCCAAGGCAGTAGACAACCTGTTTATACTACTAACTTTTTCATTATGAAATTTTGATATGATGTTTATGTATATGTAAGGCACTAAACAGAGTTTTAGATCGATCACTTGGGTGGTTATTTTTATAAAATTCGTTGATTACCCCAAGTTCAAAGTTTGTGGCCTTGCTGACAGTTTATTATGGTACTTTAAGGGTCGGCTAAGAGAGGTCTCATGAGCTCAGTTTGAGCTAAAAATTTGTATGTTCGTGGTTTTAAGAGTCTAGATGCCCTCTTATTATTTTCAGAATTTTTCCAAAAAATATGGAACTTATAAAATTCATAGATGGATTAATGGTCAATTTTGGATTAGCTTGGCAGATTGTGAGTCACTATTAAGGACTGTAAATTAGGTGTTTTTCCTTATTGTTTGAAATAGGTTAAGAACCTATCTTAGGGCTTATACTAGTGGCTTGTGTACTCTTGCCCTTGAATTCAGGTAAGTACCCTTATATGCTAGAACCACAATGGATTTAATATATGTGTGATTGTAAGAATATGTTATGCTATGCTATGTTAAGTGTTTGCATCTATATGCCTTGCTTGAACTCTTTAATTACTATATGCTGGTTATATTTTAAAGGGAGTATTATGATAAGGTTGTAATTTTGACTAAGCTATAAGGCCCGCTTATGTGGGTGTCACTGATAGGTGACTTAAGGCTCCCTTTTATGTAAGCTAAGGAGTAGCACCATAGTATTTAACAAGCTCCAAGTAAGTTTCTAAGTATTCATATGTTATGAAGTGCGCTCTTTTCATTTGTATGTTTAATTATGTATTTTTGGTTGTGCTAGTTTCTATTAGTGGGCTACTTACTGAGTTTATCTCACTAGTAGTTTGTTGTGGTTTTAGGTGATGATGTTTTTGCTGATACTTACAGGCTTTGGCAGCTGTCCCATGAGCATGACTTGCTCCCCTAGGATTTTAACCATGAAACTTTTTCTTTAGTTAATAAGTGGATTTCCGCATTAGGTCTTAGGACAGATTAAATTTCAATTTCTTTAAGGATTTGAGTTTTTTTTTGTAAACTTGGTTATTCGAGGTTTTCCGTACTCTTTATCTAGTAAACTCGGAGTTTCGTTTTAACTTTGTGTTAATAATTTACGAATAAGTTTGAATTAATCATACTCTCAACCTTCGGGTTTGGGGTCGTTACACCTTGGACATATTATTTCAAAGGATGGCATATAGGTAGACAAGGCAAAGATTGATGTGATTATGAAATTGCCACCAACCTCAAGTGTGAAGGAGGTAAGGAGTTTTCTGGGACATGCAGGATTTTATAGAAGATTTATACAGGATTTTTCCCAAATCTCGAGACCTTTGTGCAAGTTGCGCTGTAAAAAGAAGTCAGTTTTGAAATAGATAAAGATTGTCTGGATGTATTCAACAAGCTGAAAAAGTTACTCACCACTGCTCCAATCATCAAACCACCAGAATGATGCAACATACATGGTTGAAAGGGCATTGATAACTCCTAAAAATGATGATGTTGACAAACTCACTGGGATGATAATAAAAAATTTTCTAAGACTTGAGTGTTTCTTATACTCTTTTGATTCAGTTGAGGATAAATTTGTATCAACAACAATTCTTATATTCAATACCACCAGGTGGCATGCCGCCTCATGAATTTATTCTAAAGAAAGATGCGCCAATAATGGTTTTGACAAATATTGACCCGAATATGGGGTTGTGCAATGCTACCAAAATAGCTTGCTACAGATCCTATAATAATCTTATTGATGCAGAGATTTTATCTGGAGAATTTGCAGGAACCAAGGTCTTCTTACCAAGAATTTCTTTAAAGACTGCACAAAATGCCAGACTCCCCTTTGAAATGATACGAAAGCAATTTAAGGTGAAATTGAGTTTTGCACTTACTATAAATAAATCACAAGGGCAAACAATACTAAATGTGGGCATTTACCTTCCTGATCATGTATTTAGTCATGGACAATTGTATGTGGCTTTGTCAAGAGGAGTTTTGAAGGCTACCACCAAAATATTAGTTAAGAAAGGCTTACTAACCGAGGAAGAAAGGGTTTTCATAAGAAAATGTTGTATATAAGGAAATTTTACTTCCTTCTAGTTAATTAGTTTCAGTACTTAGCTCCAATATTTGTACTTAATTTTAGAATCTTTTTTATTAATTATTTCCCTACGTTTTTTCTTTTGTTCATAAGCAATTACATATAAGTTTTTAATTTTGTTTAATTAAGTAAAAGTAAAGTTTGTGCAGTTGATATTGCGCAATAAAGTGCGAATGCAAAGAGGCTAAAAAGAATTATCACTAGAATAAATAAGTATTAACTTATGAGAAGAATTAAATCCAGGAGTGTATATCAATGGTTGAGCAATAAAAAAAGCCGATTCGCACTTGTTCGTGCGAGTGCGGAGAAGCTAATAAATTTTTATCTATGTAAAAATTAAAATATTTTAATAGATAATTGCCAATACATCCATTTTGAGCACCCTTTCCTATATAGTCCACCTTTTTACGGCTTTCCAGCCAGTCCAAGTAATGTTTTTTCGACTCACTTTTTATATCGCCCGATCCACACTTTTTAACTCTCTCTATCTCACACCGTCTCTCACTCCCACTAACTTTCTCATTTCTCTCTCCTCACTCACGCAACCCTCAATCTCTCTCTCCTCGATTCATCGTTTGTCCGACCATGGATGGCGGCGAGACCCACCTCCCTATGCTCGCCTCTCTCTCCTCTTCCTTCCTATGGCCTTCGATCATCCATCTACCCAGCGACGACAACGAATATATGCTGAGAAGTCAGCAGCTTTCCGGCCAGTTTTCCAGCGAACTCGGCGATGACTCAATGTGATTTTAGTATATTTCTACTCCTTTGATCATGGAGTCTCTTTCCCCCATGGTCTTGCTTGTTAATTTTTAGGTTTTATGATTTTTATTTGTTAAACGAATAAAAAAGATGGCTTCTGAGATTGGAGATCACTACCCCAATACCTATCAAAGGCAACCAATTTCAATGGCATCCTAACAAGGGCAACTAATAACATAAACTAATCTTTAAGATAGTTTGTGTTTATTACCCAAACCGTTCAATCAGTACTGTAGCTCTCATTTGCCACTAAAATAATTGTTACAACATTTATAACCAAATCAAATATTAGTTTTTATAAAGGTTAATGTTATAAATTAACCACTATTTTGGTTGATAGTTAGTTGGCCCAGCTAAAGGATATCCGTTGGTGAATTGGTGGCCATGAGTTTTCTGACAACCCTCTCCTTCCTCACCATTCAATTTAGACCAATCCCTTTTTTGTTGCTTGGTTAAACAACCAACATTCATACCAATACAGGGTTAGTGAGAAGAGAAATCCATAGCAACCTATACTACCACCACTAGGAGTCGTTGCCCACCTTGTAACAAATGAAAGAATTGGCGTCTGGTAGGTGGAAGTGGAACTAATTCCCAACCATTTCCCGCCCATCTAAATTCAATTTCTCACACACACCATCATTCTCTCTCTCTTATACTCTCTCTTTCAAATTTTCCTACACTCTTGCAAGATTTTCTCATTTCCCAAACGAACCCAATACCCACTCTGACTCTGCCTCTGACATCAGATTTCATTTTTCTTCTTTTCCTCTTTCTCTCTTCAAGTGCCAGCTCTAGTGCGACCACCAACCTCCTATTCTTGTCTCTTAAATCTCTCAGAGCTACTCGATCCAAGCCCAGTGGCAAACATGTTTGATTGTTTGCTATTTTTCCTTTTTAACTTGTTTGGATTTCTCTGTTTACTTGTCTTTTTGTTTTTTAATATATAAGTTTTGATTTAGGTTTAGTGGTTACCAAAAATTTACTTTCTCAGCTCTACCATCGAAGCCACCAAAATTTGTTGGTGCTTTCTTTTTTATTTCTTAGTTTTCTAACTTTTAGTTTTGATTTTGGTTTTTATTTTTTGCAGGTCATTGATTGTGAGGTAATCAAATCCCAGTTTTTTTTTTTTTTTATAATTTCTGTGGTGCAGGGTTTCTAAATTTTAACTTTTTATTTGGGTTATAGATTTTTAGATAAGGTGACGATTTTATTTCAGTTTTGAGTTTCTTGATCATTTAGTTATGATTTTTTTTTTTATAATGAGTTTGGCTGCTAGCTCTTTAATTTTAGGGTTTTTTTAGCAATTGCTTTTGCTTAACGTGAGTTTGGCTGATAGCTCTTCAATTTTATGGTTGATTGTTTGCTTAACATTTGATTGGTTATAAGTTTAGTTAGTAACCATTTTCATAAGGCAAATGCCAAACAAACTGCACCCGTTATTTGTAATATAAGTTTTCTATTAAAGACTCGACATTTGCTTTGTCCTAAATTGAAAATTTGAAACACTCTTCGTGAACTAAGTAATAGACTTTTTTGTTAGCCCATTTGCAACTAAGAACCAGAGACAGGGCTAACATTCAAGTGTTAGAGTTTCTACAGAAAGATAGAGCAATCTATTGTTTTTCCTTGCTGCTACTTTTCTAATCAGTGGCGGATTCCATAATGGGTTCATGGTTAGTTTTTATTAATTTATCTCCCTCTTTTTATAATTAGGAATGAGAAAACTAGCAAAGTTATGCTTGATTTCCTAGAATTATGTTTATGTTCTACCTACCTCTATGATTTGTTTGATCTATTCTACCAAGTATAGTTCCACTACATATATCTTTACATGGTGAACTTTAAAGACTGCAATTTGAGTTTTAAAAATTGTATCACATGGTATATTTGCTTTATATATACTCTATAAAATTGAAGAATTTTCTCAAATAAAGCTAAGTTATGAATGTATCTGCGGTTAATCAAACTACATGGTAAGTAGTCTTATCCTTCTACACTGAACATCATTTCTAATGGAAGTTGCATTATTTAGATGTATTTTCTGAGTAACGGCTTTCTTGATGCCTAGGTGGTTCGCCATGCATTTCTTACATCCTAATATTGTTGCTGAATATATACAGTTACATTTTTCTTTGGGATGAGGATTTTGGAGTTGACAATTTCCACCCTAAACAGTATGCTAACTGCATCTCTTTCAACAAAGATAAACATATATTAAATTAAAATTAAGTTCCAAAGAAGATCTTGAGATTTAATCCCAAAGAAGATGCATGTAGTAGAAAAGAAGAAAAAAGAGACCAAAATCGTGCTCAGTTCTTTGCATGTGTTACTTTGTTTTTATTGACTAATTATCATACTAAAAGCATATGGCCTAGCATCTAAGGTACTCTATAATGTTATTTGTCTCATCTTACGTGAGGAAACTAAACTGAAAATCTGCATTGCAGGTAGATTGAAGTGATGGCTCATGTTTTCTCTCAAGCTGCTTGGCGCTGTGTATGGTCCAGGTGTGTTATTTCAACTGTCCTAGAACTCAATATGCTTCTTCTAACTAGTTGTACTGTTACATTGTGATTAATTTATAATGGTGACAAAGACTGGAATTCTTGGTCCTTTAACTCTATTACATTATTGTTGTTGGTTTATTTGCATAATGACTTGATTCATGCTTGGGGCCTGGATATGCCGCAGCTTGGCTATTGTGCACAAGCTCTTTAATATTTTTGTTATGCCATTTATTACACTTTCTAAGGATTTCCTTTGCCCTCTACTTTTTCCTAAACAGGCTCTTTTGTTCTCCTTTTTAATAGGGTGATCGAAATAAAAATGTTGGTGTTGTGGATGCTGAATACATAGTCCATTATGGTCGACCGACATTGGGAGGCTCAGATGGAAATGAGGTTAATATAGAAATAATTTAGCCTTGAGCTTAATGTGGCATGTAGTTGAACTCAAGTGTTCTTGAGATTCCTACTACATCACTACCAGTCCATTTCTTGCTCAGTCCTATATAGAACCTATTACTCTTACAATTATCACAATTTTTATAGTTTACACACTCAAGGAAGCACGCAAGGAAGTTTGGGTGGTTCATCGCAAGTCTCAACAGAGGGTTCCTAATCGATTGACTACTTCTAGTTCATGTTGCTCATACCCCTTTTGTTGCAAAAATGTGGTATCATGCTGGTTTTCTAAATGCTTCCTGCTTTCCCAATGAAGGGACAAGTCAGAATGGAAGGCTGTTAGCTACAAGTGGGGGGAACTTTACCTCTAGAAAATGAAATGGTGGTGATACTGCCAGAGAGGTGTGATATATAGACTTCATTATATCTACTGTAACTTTTTTGTTTTTGAAACTTATTTTGGATAGTTCAACTTACTAATATATATTAGGTTGTTGGCCTAATATAGAATAGCAAGTGTACTTCAGTTGGGCATCCTAGCATAAGGTTGGTGAAGTCTGCTGTTTAGCTTTCATTTTGTTGTTATTAGGGCAATGCTTTGGAAATGAAAGCTTGCATTTGAAGCTTGTATTTTGGTTGGTGTACGTACTTGTATTTTGCAGACTTGATATTAGGGCAATGCTTTATCAATGAAGCTTGCATTTGCAACAGCAGTGTTTGTAAATCCTCTAGCACTCATCTATATAAATATTAGTTTATCCTTGTGTTTGGAAAGAACAGGCTCCATTTAATTAGAATCATTTGGTCTTTTTTGAATGTATGTTCCATGATGATTTTATTACCCACAAAATCCATTCAACAAATAGAATAATTTGAATGCAGCCTATACTACTAATGAAGCCATGTCACCATCTGCATATTAGTGGATCATGTTCAAATCATGGATTGAATTGATTGGCAGTTATGGTAGCACAAATTAATGAGATTGCCACCAATTCGAAATCAATTTCAAGCTAAATTTGAAATAGTTGACTGTTTTCACCTTCTATTGTAGCAATGGTGAGAACCAATGTCAAACTAATCATTTTTGGTTTAATAAGCCATGGCTAATCTGTTTTTATTATATATGTGGTCTTACCAAAACAACAACAAAAGCTCATGTTAGTTGCTCAAGCTCATGTTTACATCAATGTCAGTTTTGCTTTTTGCAGCAACCAAAACATTGAGTTTAGTTGTTATTGAAAATTAGCCACCTCAATCTGTACAACTAACAGTCTATTGGAAGCTAGTTGGTTTCCAATAGCTTAATCAACTAAACATTAGTTGTTTAATGTAACGACTCATACCTTCCTAAGTAAATGTTAATAGGGCCCAACGTTGACTTTTGGTTCTGGTAAGATTTTAGCTTTGACTTTGGGTCCATTAGGAAGGTATTGAGCTCACGAGTTCATTGACACGCGGCATGGGTGATTTAGAGTTACGGTTAAAAAGTTATGAACGTGATAAAGGAGCTCACGGTTGACTTTTTAAATTATTTAGAGTTTAGAGTTGACTTTGACATGGTTGCGTAGAGCTCGACTTCACGAATTCGTAGACACGTAGCATGCGTCATTTGGAGTTACGGTTTGAGAAATATGGAGGTTCAAAGTGAGGGGCAAACTTGTAATTTTGAGGAAATGGTATTAAATATTCCAGAAAATTCTGGAATATTCCATCACCCCCTATTTCTTCCTCCTCTCCACGCGCAGGTAGGAAGGAGAAGGCCAGCCAGCCCGACACCCCCACACTCTCTCTCCCCTGCGCGACGCCCGCCATTTCCGGCCACCTCCGACCTGCCTAGCCACCGGCGACCCCCACCCAGCCTCCTCCCGCGCTGCCCAGCCCCTTCCTCTCTCTCTCCCGATCTCTCTCCCCTGCGTATGCGACTGGAGCTTCCAGCTCCAGCCATCTCCGGCGACGACAGACGATGGGACGGCCGAGAAGCACTCCCCAGCCACCGGGCCAGCCACCCCGAGCCTCCCCAGCCGCTCCTATAGCCAGCCCAGCCCCTGCGCGCGACTGAGACCAGCTTGGGCTGCCATGGTCGCCGATCTCTTCCTCCAATTTCCGGCCAGTTTTCTGGCGCCCCTTCTCTCTATTTTAGGTGGGTTTTCTTCCCCCCATTCTAGACTTTATTTCCATCTAAATTGGTGGTTTAATTTTGAATGTTTGAGAAGTTAGAATTTAGGAAATTAGAACCCAAAATTCGGATTCCCTTGAGATTTCGGAAATTGGAATGTGTTGTATGTAATTTTGGGCAATAATCATTTCTAGCGACTATGAATTGAAGGTTAGATTAAGGAATTTAAAGGAATTTTGAGAGATTGGAAAATTGGGGAAAGTGGGGTGATTTGAGACTTAGTGATTGTTTGACTTTGAGGATTTTGGAACTTAGAATTTCTGGGAGATCATGCCAATTCGAATTCATGTTAATTGAGGATAATTAAAAGTCCTATGGTGCAATTGGTGGTTATGGTATGGATTTAGAGTTAATTGGAACTTGAATTAAGGAATTATTGTGAGAAGTTAGAAACTTGGGAATTAGAGATTTGGAAACCATGTTAAATCTCTTGGAATCCTTGATTTTGAGTGATAATTTGAGGTGGTTTTAAGTAATTTCCAAACTTAGAAATCATCAACTGTGATTTAGAATGGTTAGTTGAAGAAAATCGGAGAAATGGTGATTTTGAGGTGAAGTTAGACATTTTTTTGGGTTGTCAAAACGACACCCGGATGATCCTTGGTCAAGTTAAATAAAATGGAGGTTAAGTGAGAAAATTACCAGATTAAAAATAAGTTAGCGGCATGGGTTTTGAGTCGAGAAGGAAATTAAGTTGGTGTATAGCTTGAAATTAGGATTATGGAGCGAAAAGCCTAAAATTCTAGTTTGTAGTTATTAAATTGAATATTATTCTAACGCCTTACCGTTATCGTGTTAGGCGACACTCCCGAGTCCAAGGACGATCGCGACGATCACGATCCATTCGGAGACCCAGGCTAGGCTATCTCTGTGAGTGGATACTTTCTCATATAACAATGTTAGGAATTTATAATTTAGTTTTTTTCTTTTTTGGATTATGTGCTAAGTCATAGCCATAAGGGTTTGGGAAATAAATTGAGTTTTGATTGAAATTTATTTGGCTTGAGTAAAGTTAAGTGATCAAAATAGAATAAGTTTTCATGTTGATTTTTGGCATGATACTATATATGTATATAGGTATACATGTGTACATATCAAAGGTTTTACGAAATTTATTCGATAGAATTCTTAAAAAGTTTACCGGATTTGAAAATGAACGAGTATATTTAATGTTTGTGAGTTTATGTAAAGAAAAAAGTTGTTTAAATGTTGGAGTTTCAATCATAAGGATTTATAAACGCTTAAACCATTATTTTAAATTCCGTTGAGTACCCACCAGTTTTACGTTAAGGAGGTCTTTGGGACCCATCACGGCACACACAAAGGCTTTGGGCCGTGTGTCGGGATGCCTCGCCCTTTGGGGGCAGTCGGCGTGCACGTACGATATTCTGGCTTGTTGTACGACGGCGAAGCGACGGTACAAGGGCCACTGAATCCACTCGTATGACGGCGTTGCGACGGTGCGGGTGGAAGAATAAGTCATTTAGGTGCTTAGATGGAAAACGCTCCTTTGAAAATTTTGTTCTTTACAATTATTTTCTCTCTATGTGAATTCTTAAAAGAATTTATTTCGAAAGGATTTTATTTTATTACCCTTGGAATTATTCACGCATTTTATTTTATCTTTAAATGAAATTTTAGAAATCTAAAGTGATAGTGATTCTTCTGTTGTGTTTGACCGAAAGTAAACGTTGAAAACAATATTTTCATATGGGGGAAAATAAATTAACTTGCGAGTCCAGACGCTAAAAATTTATTATATTGTTAGTTTTAAATAAACCTTTGATTTAAATATCCACTCACTGAGCCTATCTCATTTGGAAGTTATTTTGTGTTTTGATGTTTCCCCCAGGTAGAAGCGGCGGCCAGTAGAAAAGTTTACGCGTCGAGGTGGATCTTCGCTCCCGTCGTTAAGGGTAGAAATCTTTTGACTGTAATATGTATTAGTTATGATGTCTAAATTTGGTAGCTACATATGTAACTAAGTATAAAATATACGATAGGCCGGAGGCCTAAAATGGTTGTGGTAGAGAAGCTGAACAGTTAGAAGTGTATTTAACAAGTTTGAAAAATTTGGAAAAGTGACATTTTAAGGGGAAGTGCTGCCGAATTTTCGGCAGAATATTTACATATACAAGGTTTTTTTTCTAGGAAGGTTAGAAAATTTAGGGTAGTGGGCCCTATGTCCGAGGGACGTGGGACCCCACAGGGTGACCTCGAAATGAAATGGAAGGTTTCGGGGTCGGTCCTGTCATTTAATGGGTGTTAGGATGCCATTGAAATTAGTTGCCTTTGATAGGTATTGGGGTAGTGGATTTTGGTAGTCTTTACCCTTTGTGTGTGAGGTATATAGTTCTTATAAGTTATTGTGCTTATACCATATCTTTGAATTCAAATTTTGAATTGTTGTTTTCTTTTTGGAAAAATTTTAATTGGTGGTCATACTAGTGCGTTGCGTCATGCATGCGTGCTTCGATAATGTAGGGCAGTTGGAAAACAAGCTACTCATAGGAAACTTATTGTCACGCCCCGACCCTCAGGCACGTGAAAAACATAAAAACTGAAACCTTTAGGCCTTCGAGCCTTTTTCTGAAACTGTGAGCCATGAACAATAAACCTTTATTCAAAATAACTGTGTTTCACAAACAGTATTCAAAACCAAAGTATAAAAACCAATAAACAAAAACACTTGGGGTCCCACTTGACAGGACTGACCCCGGAACCTTCCATATTATTTCGAGGTCACCCTGTGGGTTATGGGCCCACTTTGCGTTCGAGGAAGCTTAAATAAGAAA
>QANT01005183.1:0-10641 GCA_003254885.1 Purshia tridentata
CCTAAAGAAAGATAGCAATTATCACAAATACATTATACATTAGATAGCAAAAAATGTGAATAAGTAGTTTCATTTTAGAAAATTATCTCTAAGTTAATGTGTTATACTCGGATGTTGTTCACTTTGTCTTTTCTAGTTGGAACGAAATTGATAAGGATCATTAGAGGATTACCTTTACTGTGTCATCGACCACATCCACTAGCTCCTTGTCTATTTTCTCCTCCTTTACTGCTTCAATGACTGCAGCCTTACACTTCCCTTCATCCTGGCAGCTTGCTTTATCGGACACATTTCCTTGACCTGGGAGTACCTTGGGTGTGACAACTTCATTCACACGCTCTCGCGCTTCCAACTTTTCAATTCTTTCCAACAAGATCTGATTTTGCTGCTGTAATATGGCTAACATCTCATTCTTTGAGACAAATTCCTTATGTTTTCTAGGAATGTTGAAGTAAGTACTCGGGTTGACATTTCCCCCAACTGCCCTTACCCGTCCATGGGTCTCCGGCGTCTCCAAAGCCATAGACAGAACGTCCGTTGCACCCTCGAGTTTCAAGTCACCTTGCTTTTTTTTCTCTAACAATTCATCCTGCCACATTTCCATCACAACTTACATTACACAGAGCATAGACATCAATAATCAAATCCATACAATAATAGGTTAGAATGCTTACAATGACCTTGGCCACCTCTTTTACTTCCTCAGTTAAGTTCCCATCAGAATCTTCACGTGCCTTTTTCCATAGAATGGAACGATCCATATCCTCCTCTGGAACATTTTTTTTCCGCTACCCATTTAAGACAATATCATCAACAAATTAAGTATTTCTTTTTTTAATAAATACCCATTCATACACATAATGACATCACAAGCTTACCAATTCCTCCTCTAAGCCAATATACCCTTTTCGCGACAATTTATGGTGATACTTCCTCTTTGCAGTTATCTTGCTTTGTTCCTCATGTATTTTCTGCAATTAAGTATATAGAATGTTTAGTCATAACTCATAAATAGGATATGTAGTCCATTGTGATAATAAAGAAGTTATAGCTCAACAAGTTTACCATAAATTTGTCTTCTAATCGGCTTGCTACAAGCTTCTCCCAATGTCTTTTCTCAATGATGTTCCCATATTGCTTGGGTGGAAATTTCAAAGCCTCCGGGTTGTCCTTGAATGGCAGTACATGGAAACGTGTAAGATTAGTCTTGAATGTTCTCCACGTACTGCCAGCAGAAGACAGCACCCTTTTCCGGTGCGTATTGTCAAGATTGAATACAGCCTATATTCCATTCATAAGAACAAACAATCATTTAATGCAGTATGTATATAAGGTAAAAATGCAGAAAGGTTAGGGATATTAATTCTCTATGTATCTCACTTCTAATAAAACATGCACATGGCCCAACTTTCCTTTTTAGCTCATTGTAATATTTTTTCTTCCACATACTTAGCATATACCAGCTCTCTTTATTCGAAAATTGAGCACAATTTATAACAGCAACATATATATTAGACACCAAATTTTTGACACTATGTGTATAGGCCTTTTACGAGCACATTTTTCAATTACTTTGCTAACAACTAGCTTGAGCATCACTAAGGGGGGTATTTGCATTATAATGGTGTATTTCAAGCATCAAATGCACATCAACACAGGGTGCTGCACTCCATAAAGTAAGTGTAGGAACAAAGAAAAGTAGACTAAAAAATTTTTGGAACAACCAATTAGAAGTTGCAGTTTATGAGCCTGCATCACATATGCTTCAAGCAAGAAAACACGCCCTGTCAATCTAGTAAAACATGGCAAGTGATATTAATTTTTTGGAACAACCAATTAGAAGTTGCAGTTTATAAGCCTGCATCACATATGCTTCAAGCAAGAAAACACGTCCTGTCAATCTAGTAAAACATGGCAAGTGATATTAGATTGACCTATATCCTTTTTATTTCTTATTTTAGATCCAATCAAGGTCCCAAATCTTGTTAATAGTTAGTAAAGGAATTGTACTCACCCACATTCAGTAGAAACGACCAATTTTTTCAACATTTTTGACCTTGTAATTAGGTACGCTGATCTGCTTCAAAGTAATGACTTAAACTAATTTTTCATTCGTCCAGCAACCACATATAGGTCATGCAATGGAATCTTACATTTCCTACATTTACTCAGCTGCCAAGTAATTAAGTTTTTATATATATAAATGATGTTTTTGTGCGAGATTCTGACTAAAATAAGAAACAAAAACTGTGTGTGTTTGTGAAAAAACTGTGTGTTTGTGTGAGAGAGTATATATATATGTGTGTGTGTGTTTCTTATTATTATTATTTTTCATGCAATGGATCTAACAATCATAAATTACAAAGAGGCTGACACATCCCAATCAGCAGACTGCCATGTGCATGTGTGCTTGGTATAACTACTAATTACGATGCAATTTCTATACTTACATTAATTATTTCACTAATGTCTATTAGGTTCTTTATATATATTGACTCTACCTTCATTGATTAATTTATTTTGACCACTAGTATATATAGTACTGAAAATCACTAGTAGGTACAAAATGAAGCAATTGAAAAGATTTCAAAAGTGAAATTAAGTTGATTACCGAAACATCGTCCCAAATTTTCTTCTTTAAGTCGGCATGCACCTTCGGCCAGCTTTCATGAATAATAGGGACTGTAGCCCTTGTCTTAACCCCTATGTATGATGCTAGAGTCGCTCGAGTTTTTCCTACGGGTACACCATGTACATTACACTCCACCTCAACTTTTTGGCCTAAAGCTTTCCTTAGAGTTATGGAGTGCATCTGTGTAATTCCCTGAATGGAACTACTATCTTTAGTAGTAATCGTCGCCTGCGTAGAGCTTGAGCTTGCATTGGCACCCACATCGCTACCCTTTACTGGTGGGATGGTTTCCTCCGAAGATGCAACCTTCTTGGTTTTTTCATTTGATGTGGAAACTGCAGCTTTCTTTCCTTTTGGCATTCCCATGGATTTGTTTTTCCTCCTCTTGCGTTTTGGTGTTGCCATACTCGATTCCTAAAACTGTACAAACAAAAGGTGTAAATAGATTAGATACAATATAAAGGAAAATGCATTAGATACAATAGAAAGGAAAATAGTTTGGATAAAATACATAGAAATGAAAAGATATTACAGTTAATAAACTAAAGCCGAATATATTCAAATTAAATTACAAATTACCATGAAATTACATAACTAAGGCATGGATTATGCATTTTTTTTCCTTGAGTGATCTATCCATATGCTTTCACAATTATCTCTCTTATAAGTGCTATCACCATCACCAAGTATATCATCAAATTCCTCCATATGTGGTATTCGTTCAGTAAAGGATTGAAGGTCAACAATGGTATCCCCTAATTCATCCTCATGTGCATAATCCTGATAATCTCTAGTCGGGGCTACAAGCACTACTGACCAGCCAGAGTCGAGTGGGTCCTCTACATAAAAGACTTGCTTCACTTGGGAAGCCAAAGCAAATACGTCTCGCTTATGACCTATCTTATTTAAGTTTACCAAAAGGAACCCCAACTCATCTGTTTTTATACCCTTGTTGTTCTCTACCTATTCACATTTAAACAAAGGCACCTGAAAATCCTCATAATCAAGCTCCCAAATCTCTTGAATAGCCCCATAGAAAGCCATATCTGTGTAAATTGGATTTTTATCCTTTGCGCTTGCCACTTGCATTGTATTTGCCAGCAAGCTCACCCCACTGTTTTGGACCGAACGTACATTGTCACGTGCCTTTGTGTGATAATGGCACCCCCCATCTCATAACCCTCGAACTTAAGCACATGCATAGGCGGCCCTTGTGCTAGTCGTCTCATCGAGGGTGTTATGTCATTCGATCCACTATTGATCTCATCTGCCACCTACATTAATTATTAAAGATTAATTAACACTTTTCAAATGTTTTATAACAACACCAAACATTTACCACCAGTATGTGCCTTTAAGGTAATTAAAAGTATAATACCTTATCACGTAACCAATACATAAATGTGCGGTTATGCTCATCTAGCAGCCACTTTTCACTCTTCTTTTTGCCCTTATAAGTGTTGCCCAAGTAAGCCTTATGTAATCTGCAAACAGTGTTCATCAAAATTAACTAACCCTTTTTTCAAAAGTAACTAAGTTATGTTATAAGTGTTAGTGTATGAAAATAGTAACTTACTTAGCATAGGGGTCGACCTCGGTGGCATTTTCCAATACACAACGATGTGCTTGTTCCCAATCTTCGCGGTCCACTGATTGTACCTTAGCACCTGAGATAGGTCTGCTAAGGGTTGGTTGACCCATTCGCCAAGGCGGGATTCCAACTGATTTTGCATCGGATAAATACTCGGAGCAAAACTCCACACCTTCATCACTTATATAACTTTCAGCGATGCTACCCTCCGGACGGTTACGATTACGTACAAAACCTTTTAGCACTTTCATGCCTCTTTCAAATGGATACATCCATCTGTAATAGACCAGTCCGCACAATCGAACCTCTCTAATAAGGTGCACAGTTAAGTGAAGCATTATATCAAAGAATGAAGGTGGGAAGATCTTCTCCAGCAAACACAATGTGGTTACAAGATCAGATTGGATTTTATCCAACTTTGACACATTAATCACTTTATTACAAAGAGCATTAAAAAAGAAACATAACCTAGTAATTGCGTATCTCACATGCTTAGGCAACACCGAATGTATGGCTACTGGTAACAATTGTTGCATTAAGACGTGACAATCATGGGACTTAAGACCAAATAGTTTCAACTCTTGCATGGATACTAGATTTCTTATATTTGAGGAGTAACCTTCTGGGACCTTTATATCTATCAAAGACCAACACAATGCCTATTTCTCACCCCTAGACAATGTATATGGCGCAGCAGGTAGAAAGGTTCTTTTTGGCCCAACTTCAGGTGCCAAGTCAAGTCGAATCCCCATTTCCATAAGATCTAGACGAGCTGCAACCCCATCTTTTGTCTTCCCAGGAATGTTTAGTAAGGTTCCAATAACACTCTCGCACATGTTCTTTTCGATGTGCATAACATCTAAAGAATGTCGAATGTGAAGATCTTTCCAATATTCAAGGTCAAAGAATATGGACTTTTTCTTAAAAATTGGAACACTTGTTTCACCACCTAGGCTGCCCTTTGCCTATTGCTTTCCAAAGACACAATTGATACTCGACACTTTAGCTAAAACCTCTTCTCCACTTAGAGGTTTAGGAGCATTACCAAATTCCTGCTTGTTATTAAATGCAGTCATTTGATTCCGATAAGGGTGGTGGCGTGGCAAGAACCTTCTGTGGCCTTGAAAACATATTTTTCTACCATGTTTCAGCCTAACACCATCTGTGTTTTCACCGCAGATTGGACATGCATTATACCCTTTAACAGTGCACCCCGACAAGTTACCATAGGCGAGGAAGTCATTGATTGTCCACAAAAGTACAGCCTTCAAGGTAAATATGGTTTTTCTAAATCGATCGTACACCCCATCAATTCCCTTCCATAAGATTTTCAGATCATCAATCAATGGTTGCAAATAGACATCTATGTCATTGCCTGGTTGCTTAGGACCAGATATCAAAAGAGTTAACATCATAAACTTCCTCTTCATGCAAAGCCATGGGGGGAGGTTATACGTCACCAATATAACAGGCCAACAACTATATCGACTACTTAGGGAACTGTGTGGGTTGATCCCATCTGTCGAAAGGGCCAACCTTAGATTTCTAGGCTCACTTACAAATTCTGGCCACTTATGGTCAACCAACTTCCAAGCCGGAGAATCAGTTGGATGACGAAGCATGCCATCGTTAACTCTATGATCGGCATGCCAAGTAAAGTGCTTTGATGTCTCACCACAGTTAAACATTCATTTAAACCTAGGAATTGGTGGAAAGTACCACAAGACTTTTGTCAGAACCCCTTCATGTTCAACCCCATGCTTGTTTAATTTCCACCGAGACATCTCACACCTAGGGCACCTACTTTCATGTTCGTGCTCGTTTCTATACAAAATACAATCATTTGGGCATGCGTGAATCTTCTCATACTCCATTCCTAAAGCAGACAATGTCTTCTTTACCTCATACATAGATAGGGGCAGCACATGACCATTAGGCAGCATATCACCAATCGAAACCAGCAGGTCAGAGAAGCTAATGTCAGACCACCCATGCTTTGCCTTCAAATTGAACAGTCTAACTAATGCAGATAGCTTGCTGTACTTCACACAATTATCATATAAGGGTCTCACTCCTTCATCAACAAAATTCCTAAACGTATTTGGATCGTCATTGAAATTATCAAAGGCACTCTCGCACATGTCCACTGTTTCAGACCCAAAGACACTAGTTTCTATTTCATTTTTTGCAGCTCTACTTGTATCTATCCCAGCAACTTCACCATGCCATTTCCAATTCTTATACCTTGTGTCAAATCCATTAAAGTAAAGATGCTCTCTAATCACTCTAATGGTATACTTTTTCAAGTTTACACATCTCAAATAAGGACAGAGGATGTACTTATGATTGGAAGCATTCTGTAATCCAAATCTCAAAAAACTCTCAACTCCCTCCTCATACTGCAAAGACCTTCAATCAGCATGCATCCATGTTTTATCCATAGATCTTACAAAAAAAACTTAAACAAGTTCAATATGAAACCAAGGACACATATGCAAAAGGAAGCACATTAACAATTGTCCGTAGTCAATTTCCTCGCACACCATCAAATAAAAAATTCAGGAGAAAGACACCTATTTCCAACACCAAATCACACTTGCATTTTACAACACCAAACCATGAATGATATTTATCATCAATTAATCAATAAGTATAGGTCTGGCTAGCCACAACAAAATTCATATATATAGAGACTTATATGGCGCATTAGATATTCTGAAAGAAATTATCTAAGTACATATTTTAGCAAAAGGCAGCCCAAGTAGCAATTTTCCCTAATCAATTTTCTAGAGCACAATCAAATGAAAATCCTACAGAAAGACACCTTATTCCAACACCAAATCACACTTGCATTTTAAGACAAACATTAAAGTTGCAGAAAAATTGTATAAACAATACATACCTCAATGGAACCAGCTAGAATCGTAGGCAAAAGCTATCACTCAAAGGCTCTGGCAACGGGCAAAAGCTCTCACTCAAACGCTCTAGCAAAGGGCAAAGGGCAAAGGTAAGTAATGTCAATTTATAAAGGAAACAATTGCTTGTACCAGATTATCTAAGAAAATACTTTGTCAATAGCGATGTCTCATGGGGGAAAGTGAATTACCGCACTCTTGGAATTCAGGTCGAGTGGTTTGTGGGGAAAAGCAATTACCCAAGCATTTCGATTAGGGGCCAGGTCCAATTGAAGTCCCCGTGAGCTTCCCTCAACCTGCAAACACGTTGTTGATGAGATTTCCCCAAAATTAGAGACCAAAACCCTAATTAATTTTGGAATCATAACCATAGAGAGAGGAAGACCACTTACCAGCGATCGACGATGGCAGGAAAAGGATTAGATGAAATCTCTGGTAAGAAAGGAAAGATATGCAAAAGCCCCAAACCCAAACCCACTTCGCGCACAGAGAGGAAATATCTTGCGAAGGAAACCCAGCCACTTCGCGCGCAGAGATCTGAGGAAATATCTTGCCAAGGAAACCCAGCCACTTTGCGTGCCTCGACGAGAAGCTTGGGTGAGATCGACAATGGGTGGGTGTGGCGGTGAGTGAACTCTATGGTGTACAGGATTTGTATTCAGTGTGAGTGAACTGAGGTATCGGGTGCTAAGTCCATGTTATTAGTTGTGAACAGTGGGTGTTTTGTTATAGATATCAGAAAATTTTTAAGTGGGTTAAAATGGCAAAACTTATTATATCGAATTGAAAATCCTAAGGATATTTAAAATTGTATACATATCAGTATTTGACACAAAAAAATTAAAAAGATATTATACAATNTTACATTTGAAACCGATATAATGGTGGTGATATCTATGAGCAAATTTGTAGTAGTGTTTCATCCTAAAACCAAGAATGATCCTGTAAGATCTAATACTAAGGAAAATTCTACCGAAAATCTGGCGAAATCTCCCTAACAATTGGACTGACTCATTTGTAAAAACCTAGAAGGTACTTTTATAATCGAACAACCAAACCTAAGCCCATATTCATTTAATAACTTAATTGGCCAAATCAAAGATACTAATAGAGTTTACAACCACAAATAATTACAAGGAAAGAAGAGACTACAATTAACATATTATGTCCACAAACTGGGGATGAGAAGACAAATGCCTCAACGTGGAGCTAGCTATTGTAAAATAATGTGTTTTAGATTAACTAGGATTCTTAGTTCTAGTTTAATATCCTTATTTTTGGATTCACTTTATTAGTTTGTTCCCTAGTCTTATGGATTTGTATGTAATATTAGGAACTATGGTTAGCAATATTACTCCTATTGTTATTAGGAGAATTCATGTATGTGTATAAATACCTCTTTAAGGGATGAATAAATTAATTTAGAATTTCTATCTAAAAACGTTTCTTAGCATGGTATTAGAGCCACCTAAAATTCATATTCAACTATTTTAGGGTTTTGGTGGTGTTTTAGGGTGTTCTTTATTCTTTGTTTTTCACACCAGCTTTTTTTTTTTTACCTGAAAACTTATATTGTTGTTCTCTCGAAAGGTTTCTCATCTGAATAGAAGGTGGGCTTAGGGTTCTTCGTGTGTTTGTTTCGTTGTTGTTCCGTTGGTTTCGCTGTGTTATGGTTGATCTTGATTCTATAATTAAGTCCTTAGTTTTTTTGTGATTGTCTTGAAAATCTTAGGGATTCTTGAATTTTTCAGAAATTATTCCTAAAAATTATATTTTACCTTTGGATCATCTAGTTCCTCCAATCAAAATATTGGTTCTAATTATTTTGAGTGGGTGCGGAGTGCTCATTCTTTTATCACTCAACAAGGTTTTTGGGGTTATGTTGATGGTGACATTATTGCTCTTGCTGAAGCTTTTGAAGAATATGAAGACTGGCTAAATAATGATTGCTTAGTTATATGTTGGATTCTTGATTCTATGGCCAAGAATGTTAGCTCTCAACTTATGTAATTGACGACTTCTCAAGAGATTTGGAAAAATGCCAAGATGATATATTTTGTTGAGGATTTTTCTGGCTCTTCTCTTCAAGGGGAGAATGCTTATATAGAAGAGAAGATCCTTATACCAGAAAAGAGTGATTATTAAGTTTTGCTTAATGAAGACAAGAGTGGCTATCTAGATTGTTCAGATTGGCCTCATGAATGTCTTACCAATGTTGATCAAGGATTGATTAATTGCGATTAAAACTTCGATAATAGCCATCGGGTTGCATCTATATCCAATACCAATGTTGGTGTTGTTAATTCTGCAGATCGTTAAAGGTATGTTGAATTTGGTAACTGGGAAGATCTTGTGATTTCTTCTAGATATTCTATTAAGGGGGAGTCTACAAGTGCTTAGAGCACTTATGTTTTTTCTAATCAGACTTATGTTTTCTTAATGGTTTTGAGAATTTCGAATTAAGGAAATTATTTAAGGCGGAAAAATTTTGTTTTGATGTTTTTTGTGATTATGATAATTGTGGACTACAAAATTTGTTTGCATTTGAGGTTGATTGTTCGGATGATAACAATATTGATTTCATTGATATTAATTCTTTTCTCTTGGAGTCCACTGAAAAGGTTGCATCAAAGTTATGGTTTCGAGATTGATTGCTTGCATAGGGGTGCTTGCCCACGTGAGAGGGGGTGGACAGTCAACATCTAGGGGTCATGTAGGTGGCCTTAGGTCTCCAAGAAAAGGCCGAAGTTGGCTGGGTTCGGTGGTGGCAGTGACGCATGGACAGGGAAGAAAAAGAGGAGCTTGAGAGAGAGAGAGGCAGGGAGGGAGGGAGAGAGTCCACTTGGTGTAATGACTCGTACCTTCCTAAGTGAATTTTGATAGGGCCCACAGTTGACTTTTGCTTCGAGTGGAATTTTAATTTTGACCTTTGGTTCGTTAGGAAGGTCTTGAGCTCACGAGTTTGTTGACATGCGGCATGGGTCGTTTAGAGTTACGGTTAGAAAGTTAGGAACGTAATAAAAGAACCCAAGGTTGACTTTTTAAATTACTAGGATTTCAGAGTTGACTTTGAGATGGTTGCGTAGAGCTCGACTTCACGAGTCCACAGACACGTAGCATGCGTTTTTTGGAGCTACAATTTGAGAAATACGAAGGGTTAAGATGAGGGGCAAACTTGTAATTTTGGGAAAAGTGGCTTTTAGAATTCCAGAAAATTCTGGAATTCTCTCTCTCTCTCTCCCCTTTGTCTCTCACATAGCCCCCAGCCTGACATCTCTTTCTAACTCTCTCCCCCTGCGCGACCCATTCAGCCCATTTCCGGTCGGCCCTGACCCCACCAGCGACTCCCCAGCGACCGGCTGTCCCTCCCCAGCCGCCCCCTCATCGGCAGCCGCCCCTGAAGTCGTGAACCACGCCGGAGAAGACCAATTCAGTCGGTCCTTCGTCGTGAATTTCTGGCCAGTTTTTCGGCGCTATTTCATCCAATTTTGGTGGGTTTTCTT
>QANT01005191.1:0-33291 GCA_003254885.1 Purshia tridentata
CTAAAAATTAACGTGATGTTCATTTTATTTAAATAAAATTACGTAATTTTAATAGATAAAACTCAAAAGCTATAATAGGTTGTATTGTTAATTAAAATGTCTTAGTATAGCAAATTACATATAACTCAATAAAATATTTTAATATTACATAATAGTTACTATAAATTTTATTTTTCCACAAAAATTAATAAAATTTTCAAATTATATTTCATTTGAGTTATTAAGCCTAATCTACTTAATGTTGTCATGTATTTTAATAAGAACTTACACTGTTAATAATTTGATTGATTTTATATGAATCAAATTATTATAGGTTTGACAAATGATAGAATCAATCAGGCATGTGAAAAGGCTAATGAAAAAGTTCCCGCGTTTAGGGACCCAAGAAAAAACGCGTTTTAACTTTATGATTTTATTTGTAGTGCATACAGCTTAAAGGGTTCCCCCAAACAATACTTGAGCTAAGCCTCCCTTCCTTTCTTTGTTTTCCTTTTTCTACTTTTCAAAAGCATAAATATATGACATTACCACCATCACCTATTCATGAATTTTTCTTTGTGGGGGCTTCAGGAAGAAAAAATTATGAATTTGCTTTACGTTGTCTTTTCTCTCACAGTATGCATGAATTCGCCATTGTTTATATTTATATATAATGTGAATTTATTCTTTAATACTTTTACAATTTAAATTTTTTGGACTCCAATCATGTTTAAAACAATATTAATTTAAACTCTCATTCCGAACTCAAAATCTCAAATTCCCTTCCATTTATTTGTTAGTTTGAATAATGAAATTGCACCTATACTATATATTGTTTGTGTTTATTTCTCTCTCCATATATGAGATGGGATAGCACGTACGTGAAGAATGATAGTAATTGCTCATTTATTTCTCAACTCAATGTTTAGAATTGTACAACAACAAAAAGCGCGCACACACGCATACACACATATATATATATATATATTTTTCAATGACTGAATACATGTTTTTCCAATCTTTTTTCTAAAACATTTTTGCAGAAAAGACGTGTCCTTATTTGATATTTAAGACTCGATAGCATAGAATATGATATGATAAAAATTAAATTCATGTGTATTCAAAGAAGATGAGAATATCTTTTAAATTTGAAAGAAGAAGATGAGAAAAATATGGATTAATCATATTTTAAAGGGATTATTGGAAGATATACGTTCTTCATTATGATTAATCCATTTTTTTCTCAAGTTAGAAGTTTATTTCTTAAATACACATAAATCTAATAATTTATTTTATCCAATTCAATCTTAGACATCAAGTAAAGCCACAAAGCTTAAATTCATGGACTAAACCAACAAAAGCTAACGGCTAACCACTCTGAAATAGTGTGATGTACAAAAATTACTTTAAAAACGATGCAATGTGAGCATGCCCATTATCTGCATGTTTGGTCTAAACCATACTTTTATAACCATCTCCATTGTTGGGGTGGTAGGCCATCGGACATATATGACGTACCATCTTCCACGAGTGCAATTATTAGTGATTATTTGGTATTTATTTAAATTTGGCTTTTATTCTTGGCTAGGATATATATTATTATATATCCACATTGGCACATTGTATATAATATAAACAGAGTTTTGAGGGAGCTAGCTAGGTATAAACAGAGTTTAGACCTCAATGTTTGGCCCATCCAGTTATATAATGTCATCATCTTTCAAACTTTTTTTTTTTTTTTAAGCAATAGGTGAATCATTTATTTCCTTAAAAAGATGGATCCCTCTATCTTCAGAAGGTGACTGTATTTTTTTAGTAGGATGCATGTTTCTACTCTAGTACATGACTATATGGTAGATCAGATTAAGTAAGTTAATATGATCGATTGCACTAAATCAATTGAAAAAAGTCAGTAATCAAATATATCATTGTTTACATTATTTAGATATATTTTCATTAAAAGACAGCTTCTGATGCACCCCAAAGGAGAATGATTTGAGGCAACTGGTGTCCTACCAACGAAGAATGAGTTGCTAGCTGCTACAATGATGAAAGAATCAGAAAAGAAGGCAAAAGAAATTGAGATTTGAGGATCTTAGTCGATCAACATACGCTTAAATTGGTTCATGGCAGGTGAATATAGCTCAATGAAAATAAATGGAGCTAAAGTATTTGTTCACATGACATAAAGAAGAAGCAATTAAACTGAGTTGCTTATAATATATAAGATTACAAGATGATGAGAGTCGTACCCTAATTGTAGATATGGAATCCATATATATATAAAGGATGGTGATGAGTCAAGCAAGTGCAGCCCCCAAGAAAATAGTAAAATTTAACTTGAACTGGATATATACATAGTATGATAGTTTTGAGAGGTTTAATTTGAAGTAAATATATGCATTTAGCATATGAATTGCGTTTAATTCTAATAACAACATGTCAAATTTAGTAATTTACCATATGACACTAGAGTTAAGGATGCTTTTCTCCTATGGAAAGAAGATGCGAAATGGATGCGAAAGGAGATACTACACTAATACCGAAATATAACGCTACGTCTCATCTATTTTTATTTTCACATTATTTCCACTTTTTTCTTTTTTTTCCGCTTGAGAAAAGTTCTCTTAGAGTCCATAACATGTGATGGGAAAATTTAATAAGTTTTTGATGGGGATGAAAAGATCAAAATTTTGTCGAAGATATATATGAAGAAAAATCAAAGATGCAGAGCTAGATTTATGTTGATCTATGACATGCATTTCACATGAAAAGCTGTACGAGAATGACAACACAACTAGCTTGTTTCTGTATGTCTTGTTTCAAAACGAACATTGATTACAAGTTCACGACGTATATATCACCAAATCTGCATAATGGGATTGTGTTTGGTATGAGTAGGCATCTCATGTGTGTGTGAGATAGACTGATGCCCCTCTCTCAGATATACTTTCTTTCTGATTTTTTTGGTGCCCCTCCTTCATAAGGTTATTCTTGACACGCAACAAGTGTAAGTAATAAATAACTTAGCCCACACGCTACAATGATCTACTTTAGTAAAATGTGTGCAACACAGGACCTATTTAGCGCTTTATTCTTCGAGTGTCAAGCAAATGTTACTGTCAGTTAGTGACAATTATTGCTACTATGCAACAATAGCTATTTGAACTGCATAAAAATAATATTTATAGATATACTTTATGTCTTTCCTTACACAAACATGTCAAAAACTAATGAAACCAACATAAAATATAAAATTCAAGTTTATGAAGTCACATGAATCCACTCATGTTATAAAGTAAAAATGATTATTACTTATTGCCACTGTGTGGCAATTTCTCCAATATTTTTTTTTAAAAAACACTCCAAATAATAAGTTATAATGTGAGTTTATTTGTCAAAAAGTAGATTTATTAATTTGTTATTGCAAATTTTTAGATAAATTTATTTATCATTAAAGGATGTAAAACAAACTTTAGAATCATTAACTTGAAAAATTATAATTATCAATTCAAACACATATTATATTTTAACTAAATTATGTTGCCACTTAATACTGTGACATGACATAAACGGTCTTACACAAATTCTTTTCATACCAAAAATATCTAAAGCAATGTCTTTATTTTGCCATAAGGTTCGGTCAGGCCAAAAAAAACTGGTCCAAATGGCCAATTGATAAGTGGGCCATTGAGTCACAACTGAAACATAATTTGGTTTAAGGGGGCCTTCATTATTTATGGTAAAAGGTGGACCAAGTTTAGTGTTTATTTAAGGCAGTTGGAGGAGTAGACAAAATTGTTGTTCCTTATAGACAAAGGCATCTTCATTGTACTAGAATATAATTATCTAATAAAAAGGGTATTCAATCTCATAATTCTTTACTTTATTATCTATATATATATCTTATTCAGTTTCTTTTACGTACCCCTTATTAGTTTATTTTCTAAAGAGGCCCCAATACTCAATTAGAGATGACCTTTCAATCTTTCATAGTCGATCTATTCGAGTTTGCAACTTTGAATCTTTTATTTATGTTTTATTTAGAATATTATATATGCTTACATTTAAAAAGTGGGGGTCAAACACTGAACCTTAAACTCTAAAACTTAACTTTAACCTCAAAACCACATCATTTCGGTCATAGGCACAAATTTTTAATTTTTTTAAATTTACATGATGGTGTGATTAATCCATCTATTCAAATTATAATATTCATAAAATTATTAATATTTAAAACTTTAATCCTTAAAAAATATTTTTCATAAAATTGTGCAAATGATATAATTTGAGAAGAGTGGTCACACCGCCACATAATGTTATCATCCCACACAACACAAAGGTTTTTGCATAAGAGAAGCACAATATTAATACAAACATATATATATATATATATATGTTTGAGGGTACTATTTCAAGATATTATGGCATGCAAATAGGCAAAACAGCAAATTATTACAAAGGTTAATTACATATAGTTTTGATTGTTTAGTCGTACTAGCTCATTCATGGGGATTGTTATTTTGATTGAAATATAATATAGATGAAATCAGTCTTAAAGCACATACATAATTAAAGTAGTATATGTATATTGTTGTGAATGAAGAGGTAGCTGCCACACTGCATAGTCTGCATGCATTAACCTGATATGTACATTTTTCTGGTGCAGTCACATTCACACTTGATGTAGTTCGATCGGTGCCATGCCACTATGTTTATTCAATTGCCAGCTTAAATAATTGTTTTCTCTGCTTTGTTGCTTCTCTGTCTGTTTCATCTTTTTGACCAGCACGTACAGGAAACAGCAATTAATGTCCTAATGTGTCTCTTATATATTAATCTATGTATTATTTATTCTATAGAATGCATATATATATGCTTTGTTGAAAATATATAAATAAAGACATATAAGAAGATAAAAAGGCATGCATATATGGTCTTCTCTTCGGGTCCCAAACCATGATTCCCTTCGATCTCTATAGTACGTGTATCTTATATATATATTTGAGTCCAACAGCCTTCCTCTTTACGCTCCAAGGCACGTGCACTTTGAATCGATCTAATTTAAGCAAAAAAGAAAAAGAATTGTGCCCTAAGTGTTGTGTGCTTGTGAGAGAGAGAGAGAGAGAGAGAGAGAGAGAGAGAGCTTGAGGGAAATGCCAGGTAATTGCATGCATGGTCTACATTAGTTTTGGTCATGAGCTCAACTTTATGCTTTTTTCATTGAAGAAGATCGAGCAGGGAACATGCAATTCAAAAAGAGTGGTAAGCTTGAGCTCTATATCTTTTTATTTTTTTAATTATGTTAGTTATTTCCAAAGAATATTTAACCAATTGGATCGAGCAGAGTGTGTGTGAAAGAGGGCTTAAGCCGTTTTCTTTGACACTTGTGTTATGCGCTATTGCATTATTCACCATACAGGAAGTTGATGCATAAGTCGTATTTGAGGGTCCAAATAGAAAAAGATAGAGCGCTATGATGTTAACAATACTAGAATTTTCAAACAAAAATGACTGATCAACAAAATGCATGTTTTCCAAATTTTAGCTATAAATTATATAAAGTAGAAAATGATACGACATCAAATAAAAAACGATAAGCACTTTTTTTTAGGACCACTCGCCCGCAAATGCAATGCAAATCAACTAATTGGAAAGATTTATTTTTAGTAAATTTTTCTAAACCCCCAAATCACAAAAAAATTTTCCTAAGCTCCCACCCATTTAGAAACTCTTCCAAAACCCCCTAAAACTTATAATACCTTATTTACCCCTCTGACGCACTCTGACGCAGGTGCTGAAGCGCGCTGACCTGTGCACTGACGCGTGCACTGACGCGAGCCCAGTGTAACTGTATTTCTGAAATACAGTTACACTGAAACTGAATATTAAAAAACAATTACACTGAAACTGAATTTCAAAAATACAATTACACTCCAAAAGTAACTATAAATAAATACACTATTTTTTTTAAACAAAAAAATGCAGCTCCATAAAAAAAGTTACACCTTAACTAAACCCGACTGAACAAACAGTTACACCTTCGTTAAACAAAATAGTTACACCTTCATTAAAAAATCTAAATTCAGTTTCACTAAAAATAGTTTCACTTCAGTAAAATTATTTTTAGTGAAATTGAAATCAACAACATTCAAACCCTAGGCTATGTAGTCCGATCTCAAACTCAAATTCTAAGTTACGTTGCCATCGTCGTCCCAAGTTGTTTCCACCTGCAAATTTAATTTCATAGTTTTAGTAGATTCAGTGAAATTAAATTAAATTTCAATAAACTCAAATTCAGTTTCTTAAACTAAAATACATGCCATCAAAATCATATTCCATTAAAATTAAATTTTCATAAGCCCCGAACAACTCCAGCACCACCTCTCCTAAATCTTCCGCAGCCACCACACTAGCTTAATCAAGCTACTCGGCGCCAACCTCTCCGACAGCAACTACTTCGTCCTTTAAGTCAACCTCGCCGACTGTTTTCGAAACCCCAGATCCAAGCTTCTTCGTGCTCGATCGAGCCACTGCTCCGGCCTCGACTCCAGCTTCCACAACGACATCAAAATCTCAAGCATAATCATTTCTGAAAACCATACCTCTAAGGCTAGAAGCTGCCACATCAACTCCAGCCAAGATCTGCCAAGCATAATCGTTCAACTGCGATCGGAGCATGCCGTCGTCGTTCGAGCTAGAGATGCTTACAGAAATGAGGTGAGGTGCGACGCCGGCCAAAGGAGGAAGTGTTTAGCTACGATAGGAGCCGGCAATGTCACCGTCGTTCGATCTAGAGGTGGACTGCAACTATATGATGATGAGATAAAGGTGCGACGCCGGCCAAAGGAGCTTGCAAAGGAGAAAGAGGGAGCTAACCATAGGGGGAAAAAGAGAGAGAGAGAGAGAGAAGCAAACCAAAGGTTACATAGAAAGAGAAAAGAAAAAAGAAAACAGGGTAAAATTGGAATTTTATAAAAAAGATGGTCAACTGTAAATGGGTGGAGGTTGACTAGGGGGTTTAGGAAAATATTAAGTGTAAAATTGGGGGTTTTGAGAGTGTTTGATTTTGGGTGGAGGTGAAAAGAGAATCTATCTCTAATTAGGGGGTTAGTAAACATTTACATATTTATTTTTTAGGTCACTTTTTTAAAAAATTCATTCCTATAAAAATGACTCAAATCAAAAGATTGTGCTTTTAAATACCGTTTATCCATTAAATCTTAATTGACAAGAAAATGATACGACATCAAATAAAAAACGATAAGGACTTTTTTTTAGGACCACTCGCCCGCAAATGCAATGCAAAAATCAACTAATTGGAAAGATTTATTTTTTAGGTCACTTTTTAAAAAAATTCATTCCTATAAAAATGACTCAAATCAAAAGATTGTGCATTTAAATACCGTTTATCCATTAAATCTTAATTGACGAGGGTGATAGATGATCATTGAAAAACAAGCTGTTTAAAATTAAATTTATATGCGATTAATAAGCAAAGCTTAATCAACGCGAAGCTTCGTAAGACTAACGATTTTCGTAAACTTGTTGCAAAAGTGGAAGCATGCAAAAATTATATGAAAACCAAAAGGCGAAAGCGATAATGAGCTTTAAATTATTTCATGATGGTCCTTACAAAGAGGGTCCATACATGATACATCTAATGAAGTAATTATTTGTGGGGGAGTTCTCATACAAATTAAGTAGGCCTAATTGGGCTTCGAGGTCAAGGTCATTGGGCCTTTTAATTTGAAGTTAGAAAACAATAGGAAAGTGGGCCCAAAGAAAACAATAGGTCCGTAGATTTACACCAAAGTTATGCTTTTAAATGTGTTTTTAAAAAGGTTTAGGCTATTTAGACCGTCTTTTATTGTTGAGTTGACCACTTTTGGACTATTCGATAATAGTCTATTAAAATGTTTGTGTTATTTCGATGACCAACTACCGAACTTTTTTGTATATTTTAGTAAAAGGATAAAATAGAAAAAGTTAATCCAAAATATATTATGATGGTCAACTTAATAATTAAATATGGTTGTAATAGCCTGAGTCTTTTAAAAATCAACTGGTTATTAATTATAGTATTTTTCTTCAAAATTTTGAAGAGGTCTTAAATTCGAATCCTCACTCCAACAAAAAAAGTGTGTTTAATTCATGCAAATCCAATAGCATGTGGGCCTTGTATTCGAATGGGTTGAGCCCTATAATAATGGGTTTATGATTATGAGCCATGGGCTATGGCCCATAGTATACCTACAAAGCAGGTGGGCCATGGCCCATAGCATATGCACAAGGTGGTGGGCCTTGTTCTGCAAAGCTGAAGAAAGCCCATAATAGTTCTTCTTCTTCTTCTTCCCATTGCCATTCGCTGTCCAATTCCTCAACACCTACCGCATCACTTTCTGAAACTCCCACCTGTACATTACATAATCATCATCAGACCAAACATTCGATCAACGATCAAAAACTCCTTTTATGGTCGATAATTGCGAAGAAGCTCAGTCACCATGGCAATCGACATCCCAACCTTGGAAGAGAGGTTAGCAGACTCAGCACCCTTTCATTCACTTCTCTTCTTTCTACGTTTTCATTTCCTTGTCAAAATATATGATGAAATTTTGCTTGGTAAAACTATTTAATCTATTGCTCATCTTTGAGTTTAGTAGTTTTTATTGTTATATGTTGGAAATGCTATTCTTAACGTCCATATTTTGCTTAGTAAATATTTGGTCTTTTTTTTATTTAATAATTATTATTATTTTGTCTGCAGGTATATAAATTCTTGCAGGAGGCACTATGTGCTACCTAATACAGCAATTCTCTCTGTGCTCTTCAAGGTCAGTGATGACTATTATTCTACTGTTTCTTTTTAATGATGAATTATTGATTTCTTCATTTTTAAAGGGGTGTTTTTTTTTCCTTTTAAATCATTTGAAAAGGAGCTGTCTGAAACAGTGAAACTAGTTGCTTTATAGAATTAGGAATTTCTTTCTTCGTTAAAATGAGTACTGTATAATTTAGATGTGTATAACAGGCTGGGCTGACATGAGCATGCATGTTTAAAATGAGCATGGTTTGAAACATTATGAGTTATGATTGTCAAAATATTTTGTCCGTCTATCCGTCACATGACTAATATTGTTAAAAAATCACAACTCTAAGAGATTGCTGTGATCGATTAAAGTGTTATATTGTTATTAAAAAGAAGTAAAATAAGTGGAAGGACACAAATCTAGTGAAACTGGACATATAGGAAACTCCAAATCGAAAATCAAGAAAGCAAAAAGGGTCAAGAGAATACATAACTTGGCAATCCCGAACATGCAAGCATAGAACTCTGCAGCAAAATTTGGAATAGAATTCCACCTAGAATATTGTGCTAAGTGCCATAACTAGCCAAGTCAGCCACTCTATCGCTCTTACAGTAGATATGAGAAAACTGGAAATTCATACTATTGTGAAGTTTTCCTGCACTTACGGTGGAAACTTTAAGGTATTAGTAACTATAATAGGTAGGTTATAGTAGGATTCTTGATCTGATGTTTTACTTTCTTTTTATTATTCAGGCAGAGGTTAAAAAGTCTTGCCATGAGCTATGTAGCTTGGAGATTTCACTGGACCACCTTAAGGATACTGATTTCCCTCCACTTCTTGATTTATTTATGGAAATTGATGCTTCTGAAATTGAAGCGGTTGACATACGCAATGAATCATTGCATGCTTTGAATGGAAATTATGCTTTGTTGTTGCTGCGTGCTATCAATCAAAAGCTTCGAGTTGTTGATCTACAAGATTTGTCATTTGGAAAGGATTTCTTGCGGTATATACTGGTGTTTGTTTTAATTGGATTTGTTTTAATGGTCTTATTCTAAATTTTTTACATGATATATCCTTTGTACACTCACTTCCATAGTAATAGTTGAATACGAGGACTTAGAGAGGCAACGACGAGCAGGAATTTTTTATTTTTTACATACATATTTTTTTTCCTTATTTCCCGTCTCATTAACATCTTAACTTGGTTACATGCACTACATATTAGCCAGTTAGTAGGCGACTTGCAGCTATCTGTCATTTGTACTATCTAGCAGTTATTGAGTTTGATCAGTTCCATTGGTGATGTCTCCTTGATCAAAACTGGAAAGACTAGGAAGATCACAGGCATGTATTGACTTTCATACATGTTCGATGATAAAACTAGAATCAGATGTTCTGCGATAAAATCTCAAAATATAATTGTTTTGGACCTGGTTTCTCTTCTTCCTTCCATTTCTTGAGATTCCTTTATATTGAAATTGTTATCATTGTAATTACAGTTGTTATTGCCTTCTTTGTGTTGAATTGTGTAGAGTAATGTCTATTGTTTAGTTGCTTAGAGAAATATTGGATAGATGGATGTATATTTCTAAATCAAGATGATATACATATGTAAATGACTTGTTACACTAATTAGAGTTTTATTATTAGGGATCTTTCTCAGAGAGGTTTGACGTGCCAAGTTTTAACCTTGAGGTCTTCACATTTCCGGAAGCTCAATATGATGGGCGAGTTCATGAAGATGCACACCCTTAACCTTGACTTTAGTACTTCCCTCACTAGTTTTCAGGAGGACTGTTTCACTTGCATGCCCAATCTGATGTCTCTCTCTCTCTGTGAGACAAGAGTGGTAAATCTTTGGACAACTGTTGCTGCACTTTCTAAACTCCCTTCTTTGGTTGAACTTCGGTTTCAGAATTGGTCGTGCTGCAATGGCGTTGGGCCTTATTCTGCATCACCTAGTGGGAAGTCAGATGACAAGACTGATTCCAATCAGCCAAACATTGTTCATTATGGTGGAGGGTCATCCATGAATATTGGGGAACTAACATATCAGAACTCAAGCACAGAGGAGGTGCTTATGAATATGTTTATGCTTAATAATGTGGTTATAAATGATGATGTCCAAAACATGGCTGAGGATTCATCAGATGATAGTGAACTAGACTTTTCAAGTCCCCTGCAAGAGCATGGTTCTGCGGAGCTATTATCAAATGTTTTCTCAGGGTGGAATGGACAGTTTACTCCACATAATGAGGTAATAACATGGACTTTTTCATTAGATTATGTCTTGACTGGTGTTAGTGGGAAATTTTTTAGCAGATTTGTGACTGTAGAAAATTATTTTTCATGCAGAAATCATAGTAACTGATTAATTTAATGGCATATAAAGTATATATTGTAGGATTTTGGTAAATTCTCTTTTGAAGTGATTAGATGCAAATGTTTTTCTAAAAATATATTTCTTATAATCATCATCACAACGACATTATTATTTTTTTAGCAGCCAGCTACATCCTTTCTGAAACCTTAGTAATTGGTTTGATGTCCTAGTAAATAATCATAATACAATTACAATTCTACATAGTTATAATGTTGGCTTGATATACATTTTGGGTAAATAGTTATTTTAGTCCTCAAACTATTACACTTGTATCAATTTGGTCCCTAAACTTTTCATTTGGAAAATTAAGGACTCAGACTTTTTCAATTTTGTCAATTGAGGACTTTTCCATTAATTCACACATTTTTCATCCAAATTTATGCTTTTATAGCACCATATAAAGTCCTTTTTTAGGGCAAAATGGTTTCTTTCGTTTAGACTTTACCATTTTTTCCTCATGCATCATTTTTCTCTCCTTCATTTCTCATTAAATTTGGATGAAAAATGTGTAAATTGATAGAAAAGTCCTCAATTAGCAAAATTAAAAAAGTCATAGTCTTTAATTTTCCAAATTAAAAGTCTGGGGACCAAACTGATACAAGTGTAATAGTCTGGGGACCAAAATAACTATTTACTCATACATTTTTGGCTCATTCCCCAACAACTTCAGCTTTTAGGTCTAATGGTTGTCTAACATGTTATAAAAATCTGTTTGTAGGACAGGTTGGATTTGAAACCTCCGATCTTTATTCCCTTGCCTCTTTCTTGATTTGTAAGGTGTACAATATGTCCAAATTTTTTGCAAAAATTATACGTGCAAGATGAGGCTGCATGTGAGAGAGGTTGTTAGATTGATATACATTGTTAGCCCATTCCTTTAGTGCTTAAGCTTTTGAGGTCCAATGGTTGTCTAACATATCAGTTATAAATATAATTATTCAAATATTGGATAATGTTGTAACTATGTAACCATCATTGTCATGTGATCCTTCCTTTTATTCTTGATAATTAAATTCCTACTTTGTTTGGCAGGCCTCCTTTGATAACATGCAGAATCAAATCGAAGAGGAGCCCTTAGGGGGTGCTATCACAAAGCATATTGGAGACGTTACACTGAAATATATATCTTGTCATGCTTCGCCAATATGTTTCGAGAAGCATTATAGGGAGTACATGATAGCCTCATTACCTCGTTTGAGAATTTTAGATAACTTGCCTATTGGAAAGATTGATCGCGAAAGGGCTACTATTACATTTTCAGAATATTTTGAGCGTCTTCCGTATCGGAGAAACATTAAAGAGAATGTTGTTAGTATGTTGCAAAAGCGTGAAATGAGTGCAAGCAAAACTCATGTGCAGGGACCTGGGAAAAAACCATTAAATCTCTATGGAAAAGCAGAATACTTTTATACTAGGTCTCTTTGTGCTGCCAAAATGGGTTCTTCTGCTTGGCCTTCCTTGCATCCGCTATCTGTTTCAGGCAGTCGCTTGGGAGGTGAAAGTAGGAGCTTTCGTCCTAGACAGTTTGAGTATCATCCATCTGATTCTAGCCTAATGGTCTTTGGAACATTAGATGGTGAAGTAGTTGTAGTCAACCATGAAAATGGTAAAATTGTCAGTTATATCCCATCACTGGGAGCAATGAATAGTGTGCTGGGACTCTGTTGGCTCAAGAAGTATCCCTCTAAGGTACGTGATTATTGCATGGAATGTAGTGACCTTCAAGATTCCAGTCATGTACAGGAGAGTTGTTTTTCCTCTCAATCTCAGAATGCTGCATTATCGTAGTTCTTTGATCGTTTGTTGTTCTCCTTATATGCACCTCTGCTGAGCAGAAATTTGCCAAAACATGGATACATGCATTCATTGGCTGGTAACAGCATGCTTTGGCAACTGAAGGGTCATGATATGATATGTTTGTACATGTAATATCTAAATGAATTTCTATAACTACAGAACTTACCTGTACAGTAGAAATATAATATATTGGTATTTGATGGACATGCCATATCACCACAGGATGGGTCCAAGATTGCTCCTAAGTTGAGAGCTGACCTGATTTATTGTCTCCATTCAATATTATGTCCTTTTGAATTGAAATTTTGAAATTAAGTTGCTGATGTGTGTTTGGAAGGGATTTTTAGGTGTAATCCTTTGTGCATTTGATAAGTTAAGAAATGCTACTCCTTGTATATTTTTTTGAATTTTTAAATGTGAAAATTGGTTTTGAGATGTAGGTACATATTTCTTTTGATTGTCAAAATAATTGTTATTGTCATAATACTATATCAATTTTTGAAGATTAGACATCTATATCTCTCTTTATCTGCCAACTTCTAATTCTGCTTTGTTATTTTTTTTTCCCTTTCTTTTGAATATCAGCTAATAGCTGGTTCAGATAATGGGTCATTGAAATTGTATGATATCCAGCATATGAGATCGAGGGTAGCAGGCATAGACAGTAGTTTTGGTTCTGTCACCTTTGACGAGTTTGACCAATTGACATCTGTTCATGTTAACTTGACGGATGAACTATTTCTTGCTAGTGGATACTCAAGAGATGTTGCTTTGTACGACATCAGTAGTGGAAGACGGATACAAGTGTTTACTGATATGCATCGAGAGCATATTAATGTAGTAAAGTTTGCAAACCATTCCCCATCTGTTTTCGCCACTTCTTCATTTGATCAGGATGTCAAGATGTGGGATCTGAGACAGAAACCAACATGGCCTTGCTATACCTCTTCAAGCTATAGGGGTAATGTGATGGTTTGTTTTTCTCCAGATGATCACTATCTTCTTGTGTCAGCTGTTGACAATGAGGTAATGTCTGCATTAGTTTATATATTTTTCTATGAAATTGGGTTGTCAATGCATTCCCATGTTCTCGAAAATTCAACTATTTATGCGGCAATGGGGCTCTATGAAACATTTTAAAGTTCCAAAGTTACCCTAAATGACCATTGGTATTGGTCTAGACATGATGTTAGATACCTGATTAAGAACCAAACTTGGCTGGATGGGTAACCATTGTTGTTCTCAGGGGTAGAAAAAGGTGGAAAATAAAATTATTAGTTTATTATTAGTTTTAGTTGTTTCTCTTTTCCTATAAAGTTATTAGTTTTAGTTGTTTCTCTTTATTATTTTTTCTTTATGAATTTTATTCCAAAAGGACATCAGCGGAGTTTTGTGGTACATAATGGAACACAGTCCTGATGTACTCAAGGTTAGGATTTCACTCCTGATTTAGCCCAATATGGCTTCTTATGTAACGATGGCTACCATAGGTTTTGGTGCTCCGTCTGACAAGTTGTAGATGGTTGGATGTGTTGTTTGCAGCCTTATGTTTTTATGTAAGAAGAATAAATATTTTGCTAGGAACAAGATTGGTGTAGTCTGTAGAAAGGGTCCTTCAAGATTTATTTATTTTTATTACTTTTTTGGTATATCTTGTGCAGTGATATTTTGTTATGGTAAATAGTAAAGCTTCTTCTAGACATTTAGCATACTTTGAGATTAACTTGTTGATGATGACAGGTTAGACAACTTCTGGCAGTTGATGGGAGACTTCACTTGAATTTTGAGATAGCCTCTACTGGAAGCTCTCAGAATTACACTCGGTCCTATTACATGAATGGAAGGGATTATATCATCAGTGGGAGTTGTGATGAACATGTTGTCCGCATATGTTGTGCTCAAACAGGGAGGCGTCTGAGGGATATATCTTTGGAGGTACAGCTCTCCAATTTACATGTTTTATGCATACTTTAAAGTACCGTGAAACATGGCTTCATACTCAGATACATGCTTAGCGTGCAACCTAGTGGAATAGGATTTCTTTCTGTGTGTAGACTCTACTTTGTTGGGGAGCTTCACTTTGTCTCTGGGTGAAGTTTGTTTAGATACTAAAAGAAGATTTATAGGAAAGTAGGAGATGAAAGAAACCAAAAATATAACAAAAGGTGGTGCTATAACTTGAGATTCCTGAAAGGGAGAAAAGGAATAAAATCCAAGAGAGGTATGGGAACTGATGAAAACAAAGTTTGTTTATCTACTGATTGTGAATGCACTAGTTATTTTGAAGACAATAATGAGACAATGTGCTGTTCTTGTGTAGGGAGGAGGAGGATCTAGGGGTTCTATGTTTGTGCAATCTTTGAGGGGCGATCCTTTCAGAGTGAGTTTCATTCTATTACTGGTGGTATCTACTCTTTTGGTCAATTAAATAGATCTCTACATGTTCACTAAGATTATTTGAGATGAGATAGTGAATTATTCAAAATCATAATGAAGCACAACTGTCACATTTCTTGTTGCTCGCATTAATCTTAGTTTAATCGGTTTAATCTTATTTGTCCAAGAATTCATGTGGTTCCATGGACTTAATTGGTGTCTCCATTATTAATTTGAATATATATATTTTCCTATAAATGTCCTTGCACCCAGGAATTCAACATGAGTATCTTGGCAGCCCATATGCGTCCAAGCTCGAGGTCAGAAATTGTCAAGGTGGGAGTTATACATCTGTATATATGTTGAATAATGTCATTATGTGAGAAACTAAAGTTTCCTAGTGCAATATTGCAGGTCAATATGCTAACATCTGGTTACCATGCCAAGGAACACCTTGATTATCAGCAGCCTTGCTCAACCAATAGTATGGGAGGTTGATGTATGTACTTTGGTTCAAACATATGTATGTATGTATATTTATGTATATATGCATGCATGCATTTATGTCTGTATGTCTACAACGCTTATCTTAGGTATGCATGGGTTAATGGATACAGTTCATCTGCCATGTAATGTGCTAACGTCAGCTGGCTAATGGATCGGAGGGTAGTTAGTTAGTACTAAGTAGTTGAATTATTAGGAGGGTTGTTAATAGTCAGTTTCAAAGTGGCGGGAATTTGGGTTGGTTCTGATTGTGTAAATAAACCATTTGTAGCAGAGCTATTTCAATCAATGAGAATTTCACAGAAAGCATCAGGTTTTCAGGGGGAAGAGTTTCCATTATGAATCACACACAAACACTACAGTCCTGATATTCCATTCCATCAGTCTGACTTGAGCTTGAGTAGCCTGCAATAAATTTGGAAAAGAGGGCTTTTTTTTTCTTTTCTTTTTTTCTCTATATCTGCCATGTTTTGCACCTCTGGTATTGAGGTGAAATGGATGTCTACAACTTATTCTTCAGGAAAGGCTTTCCGGGCATTTTATCTTGCTTCACTGTAGTTTCTAGGCATGATGAATCTGGAGTTACTCTCCCTTATTTTGTAGGGCAGTCAAACTACCGGAGGACAAATTGTAAAAATCTTCTCATGCAAGAAGCTAATAGTAAATTGGTACATTTTCCGTGGGGATCCAAATAAAGTAATAATATTTGTAGTTACACTTGCCACTTTTGCATAATGCCACTTTACAGTTCTCGCATAATGCCAGAACGATGAAGCTACTAGAAACCTTTACATCTCCAGAAACCGCGTGGACAGAGTCACTCACTGACACTAGCAAATGTGCCAATGGCTCCGCCAGTCCAGCTGTGTTCCTTTGCCGACATTTATTACCATTTATTATCCACTACAGCTGCACACGTACTGCATTGTTTCTGTATGTATTATACATTGAACTCTGGGGGAAATTTGAAAAAGAGAAAAAAGGAAAAAGGGTGAAATTTAGTACATTATAAATTGAAGATGTGTTGATAATTTGCACCGAAGTTTAAATTATATAAATATATTGTAATAATGTTTATTGTTTATTTAACAAATAAATTTTATAATATATTAGAATTTATTTTCTTTATGTTAAAAATAAAAAAAAGAGTTGTTGGTATGTCCCAGACAATGAGGGCATCCTAAGTTCCCAACTCTACTTGTTTCACTATTAATACCGGTTGAGTTCCCACAACCCTCCACATTGCCTCAACCTCACTACACTTCTCAACCATTTCTAGTTCACAAGGCAAAAGCTAGCAGAAGATGAAGCTCTACTTTCCACTTCTTCTTCTCTGTTTTCTTCTTAGCTTCTCTTTGATGGACCCAGCCATGGCAGCCACCTCAAGTAAGCTAATTGAGTAGTTTTAGTTAATTACCTTTTGTTTTGTTTTCATAAATAAGGTTATTGGTGCTGATCAACACTAATGGGGTGCAAACATATATAATTGTGAAGGCTTTTGCAGCAACAAGTGCTCAGAGAGGTGTGCAAAGGCAGGAGTGTTGGATCGGTGCATTAGGTACTGTGGGATATGCTGCGAGCAGTGCAAGTGTGTGCCTTCTGGGACATATGGGAACAAGCATGAGTGCCCTTGTTACAGAGACAAGAGGAACAAGAAGGGCAATCCCAAGTGCCCCTAGGCTCACACAACACAACACATCCAACTCCATCAAATCCTCACCATTCATCTTCCTGCATCTTCTACTGTCTACTCTACCTACTACTAGTGGTCAATTAGAAATTTAGAATGAGAGACTTAATTTGTGTGTGTTTGGTCTTCTGGTGTTGTAAAAGATGATATAATAATGATGATAAGTGAGAGTAGTTCTGCTAATTAGGAAGAGTTGGTTGTTGATCCTAGCTCTTTGTTTTGTGTGCCATCATGGTAATTAATGCCCGTTGGATCATTTGCTTAAAATGAACAATAATATGTTTTTGATAATGTTATGCTACCCAACTTAACTTTCTTCTTAATTTTCTTCCCAACTTATTATTACATGGCATTTTCTTACGATAGCATTTGAAGTGGAGTACAGTAGCATTTGTTGGACATCAATGCTATAGTGACTAGGTGATGGGTAGGTAGGGAATCTTTTGGGACTAGTAATTACATGTCATTGAACTGTGCAAGTGCAAGAGGCAAATGATGGTTATTGACATAGACAAAATTAATTATAATGATGTAAGTTGTAACAACAATCATCCCATTCTTACTTAAATAACCTTCATATAATAACCATAACCACAACATTGCGAAACAACTTTGGGGTTAAAGAAAAAGTCATGTTTGTATAATTTTTTTTCCATAAAGGCCATGTTTCTGTGATTACATTTGAATAAATAAACAATAGTTAACTTGTAAATTTGATTTTGAAGTTATTTTACAGTCTTTAATGATAAATAAATCCACTTAAAAAATTTTCATTATAGAGAAGTTTACTTTTTGACAATACACCTACGCGTTTTTACAATGCTAATGACTCTATGTCTTTTTTATTTATAAATTGGATAAATTATCACTATCGAATAATGACAATTAATAAAAGTCATTTTTACGTTATAAAGCGTAACTCCATAAGCTTGAATTTTATGTTTTATGTTAGTTTTATTAGTTTTTAACATATTTATGTAAGAAAAAGTATATCTATAAGTATTATTTTTATACAATTTCAAATAGTTATTGTTGCACACTAATAATTACCGAACACTCGACTCATTAAAGCGGACCGGTTTATCATCTTGTTCTTATAGGTGGATCGTCCAATTTTGGGCTCTTCTGTTTTGAACTAAAAAAAAAAAAAAAAACCCTAAATTGTAACTTATTTACAACACTATTATTATGATTGTATTGTTAGTTCTAATTAACAGTAATGCCAGTTTAAAATATTAGTATGTATAAGTTTTTGCCAAAAAAAAGAAAAATAGTATGTATAAGTACAAGTTTAAGCCCATTCAACCAATATGGGTTGACAAGGCTCGTCCACAGGCCCAGTTCAATTTCAGACCCAAATAAAAGCGTCCATAACAGAAGAAATCTCAAAAGTGACCGCCCTCTCTATCAAATCTCATTTTCATTTTCACGAAAGCCTCTGCAAATTTCCACCTAAAAATATAACTAAAAGCTTCTGCTAAATTCACTCAATTCAACAATGGAGAACAGAGCGGTTCAAGAGGTCGCTCTCTCTCTCTCTCTCTCTCACACTCGCCCGCTCTCTCTCTCATTGTGCATTTTACACATACGTATATACAAAAATTTGAACCTCTATTTGATTTGATTGTAGATAATTGAGAAGCAAGTGCTGACAGTTGCGAAGGCGGTGGAGGACAAGCTCGATGATGAGATCCATGCCTTAGAACGAATGGACATGGACGACCTGGAGGCTCTCAGAGAGCGGAGGCTACAGCAGATGAAGAAGATGGCCGAGAAGCGCAGCCGTTGGATCTCCCTTGGCCACGGTGACTATACCGAGATCCCCTCCGAGAAGGACTTCTTCGCCGCCGTCAAGGCTAGTGACCGCGTTGTCTGCCACTTTTACCGCGAAAATTGGCCCTGCAAGGTTTGATTTTTATTTTTTTCACTATTTAAAGTTTGAATTACGGTTTTGGGGAGTATTTGGTTGTAAATGTTTGAATTAGTTATGCCGAAAAGATCGTAGCTTTTTTGAAAATGTTGAGTTTCTATTGTAAAGGTTATCATATGGAACATTGTTAGAATTTTAATTAGGGGAGTGGGGGGAGTGATGTATACTTTGCTTTATAATGGGATTAATTTTTTTTTTTACCACTATTTAAAAATTGAAGCTTCATGTTAAATTACTGTTTTAGGAAGTATTTTGGTGTAATTGTTTTGAATTCCTCCCAAAAGATTGTTGCTTCATTGGAAATGTAGGGTTTTATGAGTTTCTAGTGTAGAGCTAAGCATGCGGCACATTTTTAGAATTTTGATTAGGGGAGTGAGAGGAGTGATGAGGATACTTTGCTTTATAATGGGGTAAAATTGGGTGTTACTTTTTTGGGGCACCCTGATGTGTTTGATACAAATAGGGGATTGAGCTCCTGAAGCAGGAATCTGTTGGAGAATGGAGAGGGAGAGGTGTGATTTTAGTGTAAGAAGTTGAAATGACCCTCTTTAGGAGACCCAGTTTTGAATTTATAGAGATGTTAGATGAGTTTCAAACTTTTTTTTTCCCCTCTAATTTGATATTTGGAATTTATAGTTTTCTTGAGTTTTTTTGGAAGCCTTTTCTGTTTGGGGTTTCTTTATTTGAAGGTAAAAGCTATGAACATTGTTCAGAAGTTTTTGGATATCAAGAAGTGTTAATTATTTCTTAGATGCATGCTGTTGAAGAGAGTTAGAAGTACTGGGCATTAAAGTGTGAAGGCTTTATTATTTTTAATGAATGGCATTATTTTAATCACCAGACTGTTGGCATTGCGTGATTTCTGAAATGAGTTATTACTTTCACTGCATTTTCCATGCCTATGCTTATGGATGGCATGAACTACTTTGATAGTTCTGTTCCTGATGTGTGATCTCATGGGTTGATCTTTCATCTTTTTGAGGCTTGCATGGTTACCTTGAACATGTAGCTGTTTGAGATTTGTAGTTGTTCCAAGTATTTAGTAAATTTCTATGCTTGAATTTAATAATCATATGTATTAGTTATGAAGTTAACTTAAAAAGTCAGGACAAACAATACATGTTTATGGTTCCTTTGCAGGTGATGGACAAGCACTTGAGTATATTAGCGAAGCAACACATAGAGACACGTTTTGCGAAGATCAATGCTGAGAAAAGTCCATTCTTAGCAGAGAAGCTCAAGATTATTGTTCTTCCGACGCTTGCCCTCATTAAGAATGCCAAAGTGGATGATTATGTGGTATGTTATACAAATGACTTGGACAATATACACTGAATTGGTATTGATAGTTGGCTTTCTTAACATCACAATGTCCTATTGTAAATAGGTCGGATTTGATGAGCTTGGTGGGAAAGATGATTTCAGCACCGAAGAACTGGAGGAGAGGTTGGCTAAATCTCAAGTCATCTTTTATGAGGGTGAATCATCTCTAAACCAGTCAAAGTCTAAAACCAGGAGTGTACGGCAAAGCTCTAAGGCTGACTCATCAGATTCAGAGTAAAACTGTAGCTATCTGTTTTGGTTGTTATTGAAGGTGGAGCTGTTCATCCTTCGTCACATGTTAAGTCTCAACTTCACCTGCCTCCGCAAAATGGCCTAATATGCTCCATTTAAAGTTCAGATATGTTGTTGCCTCTGTTTGTATAATATCCTTGAGATAATCCCCCGGATGGTATTACAATAATTTCTATGCTTGTATTAATATAACAGTTGGAGAGATATTGGAAAAGTATTAATCCTATCAGGTGGTGAAATTTTGTAATCATCTCGTGGTTTCTCTATGAATGTTGTGCTTGGCTTCTGATTTCTGTTAAAATTTCACAGCAGTTGTTGGGATGGGGCATAGTGTTGTTTTATTCTGAAAATGAATTGTTTCAAAATAATTTTCAACCCTTTTTTCTAATCCTTTTTGGAAGTACTGTTTGCAAAAATCATCACTCACCAGCATAGAATGAAATTAACAGAAAGAAAATAAACCGAACTTTCTTTGCCTTCACTCACTAATGGTTAGAAATGGGGAAAGAATTTGATCTTTGAACCCAACTTCTCCTTCCCCTCATTGCCCCAGCATGCTATCACCCATCAACGGATTTGGATCCTTTGTTTGTCTTGATTTTAATTAATTTTCAGATTAGTAATGTTATACTTACTATATTTTATACTACAATTTCATAACATCTTGTGTGATAACTTACATGACATTCATACATTGAACACTATAAATAAAAATAAAAATCCAAAAAGAAAAAGAAGAATCTTGTTTAGTAAAGTGATGACACGGTAAGGTAGTATAAAAATGTGGTAAGTAAAACATTATTGATTTTCGATTTGTAATACATTATCAGATTAAACATCAAGTAAAGACTAGACAAGTATAGGATCAATTTTCACCATTTTATAGCCCTGCAGCACTAATGGATATTGAATGAACTTGAATTACTTGATCATAAGGTATAAGAGGAAATTTGTTTTCATTTTCTTATGTATGAAAGTTTTAGTTCTTGAGCAACAAATATTTAGGTGAATAACGACATTTGCCCACACAATTATTGATGTGTTTGGAAGTTTGAGTTACATTGGGAGTTCTACTTACATCAACGATTGATAGCTGTATAAGTCACATAAAAACTTTATGAGTTCTACGTATATTAATCGTTGACAATTATTCATATATATTTGATTTTTCAAAGCAAACTTTAAAGTTGACCACAAGGTACATAAAAAAATACACTCAAATCTTAAAAAACAACATAGATCATATTATTAGAAAATTCGAATCCAATTTCACTCTATAACAACTCAACAAGCAACAATGGGAAGCCCCCATAATCTACAAAACATCCTCTCAATGGCTTTGTGCAGTGCATTAAGCACTTCATCACACGTGCCATTAAAGAGCAGATTCTTTTTCCCGCACGCTAACTTCCTTACCACAAACAACAAACAAAATCAAGCCTACAAGCCAACATTAGAGTAGCAGTCATAACTAGCAACAACAACAACAAGTCTGCTCCTAATATATGGTACCCATCATCAACCACAAGAAGGTTGCTACCAACATATTTAGACCTAGCAACAACAGTGAGTTTAGTCTAAACACAGAGCAAAATACAGCATAACAAAATGCCCAAAATCAGGAGGGTGTTTGGCTACAATTATATTGTACATGCTTCATGCACGATGCCTGCTTCCTCTGGTTTTGTCCAGCACCCTTTTCCCATATAGATGGCTGTGCAGATAAGGGTAATTACTCCGAATGAGTTGCACAAGAGCATTATGAACAGCTCCCTGCTTTGCCAAAAGGAATGGAATAGGGTCAGGACTTCATTATGACAAAGATATATAGGCAAAAAAAATAAAAAATAAATTTTCAACTAAACTATTTGGCTCATATTTACTAATCACATCTCTAATAGAGGTGAGAGTGTGGGACTCATTTAGATTAATAGATCTCACCTCTATTACGAGGTTAACAATGTGATTAGTAAATGTGATCCATTTAGCATTACTTGTAAAAATGGTCAATTTCAAACCAAAATATATATGCCTAAAGCATTGGAACCAAAAAAAAAAAAAAAGCAAGTCTCAAGCACTCTTAGCCAATGAAAAAGTTGAGAATTGGATATAACATATTAGGGTAATATTCTCTTATTAGATACTTAACATGTTAGGTTATTAGACTGCCAATTTGAAATTATACATTAGAATAAAAATTCACCTGAATAATAGTCTAGATTGACAATTCGACAACATAGAAAGAGACCATTTTTCAACATATCAAATTGCTACTAGTGTTGAACCATAACATAATCACAATGGGAGATTTTCTAAATGGGTTTGATGGGTATTGCCTTAAATAGTGCAGCAGAAGAATTCTTGTGGGTACGTGATGTGATGTTACCTTGGATACTCCCAGAGCAGACTGAGCAACATAGTTCCCATATGGATCTTGAAGAAGAGTCACAAAGTGGGGACTAGAAATGATCTCGTTAACAATCCTATTGACATGCTCTTCTCCAGCCTCTTTCAAGCTTTTCTCCACCACGTTGCTGCCATACTTGTTCATTGAAAGATTAACGAAACTGCCTCCAAGCTGTGCTAGTATATCTGCTGTCACACGCGGTATCTTCAATCCAATTATGTACTGCACAACGTAGTTCCTGGTAGTTTTTTTGAAAAATAAAATAATTTCAGAGTGATGTTTTATGATCATATAGCACATGTGTGCATGTATGTTTTATTTTTAGACTGTTAATATAGCATTATAGATCTGAACATGCACTACGCATATTATTTTATGTTCGTTTTTCGATAAGCCAGTGCATATAAGTGTTTAGATTTGAACTATTTGAAGTTTTGTTAAAGGTTACCATATGTTTTGTCACATTTAGATTATTCAAAATGCCAACAGAATTACAAAAGGAAAATATGATTCTACAAATAAGAGATGTGATAGAGAATATAGTTAATAAATATGGTACAAATAATTTCATGGATCCAATAAACAGGTAGAGGTAAAGGACAAACCCGTAAGGATCATCTGAGAGGACTCGTGCATGTTCAGTTATGTCAGCCACAAGACGCTCCCTAGCTTCGGCATAAGCATGTTGAACACTGGTTTGCAGTAAACAACACCCAAATTTGTCTTTTGCTAGAGACAGGCAGTTATCTACTACCAAATCCACAACACCCTGTAAAAGAAGAAGAATTTGCAATGGAAGATTTATAATTGGGAACCTCTACATTACACTCAGGTACAGAGAGATCAAATATACCAAGGCTAACATTTCAACATAAATGATGACTACGTACTTATATACACAGTGATTTTTGTAGTCATGTCGGCTCACCATTGATGAGTAATGTTAGGAATCACATCTTCATATACCACATTAGGCAACCATGTGAAGTCATGATCGATGTGAGAGTTTGATATATACTTCAGTTAACAAATTGACCGTAATAAATACACATTGACCAAGTGCCATATCATGTGATCAACTAATATGGTCAGTAACTTTTACTCTAATGAACTTGGTTAAGCCTAAATTCAATGCTAAGGATTTTTGAGCCAAACTTTCTTCTATTGGATTCCTTCTACAATACAGGCCTAGCCTTAAACAACATTTGGTCCTAGTCACAATTGACTCCACATATTCTCAAAGCTGTTATGAATTCATTACTCTTAATACTTTCTATATTCTCAAAAACTGTCACAAAGCTCTTACCAGTTACCAAAACTATAATATAGAACTAACTATCAAGCTATCACTTGGGATAAGTTCTCCTTATAATTTATCTATCTTATTCTCATATCATTCCTTCAAGTTAGAAATTTTTTTTCCAAATACACATAAATTTAGTATTTATCCTTTCCAATCCAATACTGGCAATCAAACGAGGCCTAGGTCTAGAAGATAATTATAACTAAGTATACCAAAATTTCGAATTCATTGTCCAAAAAAAATGAAATATATGGCTGGAAGTTATAGCATCGACTTGCAATGTGTATCCCGGAGCCAATATCTTATTGAACCGGTTGCCCATGCTGCTATGCACGATTTATAAAAGTCCCCTTTAGTACTTTTTTATTAATTTACATACTATTAAGAATAAAAGTAAAGAAAAAGATGACTACGATAAAAAAAATAGAACACCAAGTTAATTTTATGATATTCCTTCTGATGCAAGCCTTCATCTTCCACACATAAACCACTGAGCACTAAAGCATTCACAGTCAATCTACATACATGATAAAAATAGTGAACAAATATATGATCCATTTCAATGCTAATTAAGCATATCTCTTAAAGTAAAAACAAACTTATTGAAAGTAATTTGTGTTACCTCATGAGCATAGAGTAGCATTAATATATTTGCTATAACAGTGCATAAAACATAAGCATGCATATGTACAAAAATTTCTTATAGTTACAACGTCTCTTAAGGATGACTTTCAAAATTGGATCTACACCCTAGAAACCAGCCACATAAATTAAAGGCACCCGCATACCTCGTAGAAGTGAGACCCGCTTACATTGTGAGTTTCACTTCTAAAGTCAATTTTATCGCTATTAAAGAGGTAAACACAATATAGTATAAGAGGAATACTACATACATTATTTTTTTCACTTAAACAATTTAAAAAGAGTAGACACAATGAGCTACAAATAGTTTTTACTCTAAAAACGATAAACATGACCTTATCAAAATTAATTCATACAATGTGCTATGAGCCTATGACACAATATTAATTGATTACCTTGGTGCATTCCGGAGCAAAGTGTTTCAAGCAAACTTGAATGACATAGTAACCAGGCTGAGTCTTGCTCAGGGGAATCGTGATACGCTTCAGAAGTCTCATAAAAGATGACTGTTGCTCTCTTGTTTCAACCCGCTCTAGCAATTTCTGCATCGCTCGACTCCTACAACAAATCGTCAACTAATTGTCAAACAACAATATTATAAAAAGAAGTGGTCAAAATTACTCGCAAACCAACTCCGCTCTCACGACAAGACAAGAGTTCGACTCTCCTTTGCTTTGAACCCGGAATCGAAAAAATAAATAAACAAATAAACTTAAAACAAGAGCGATCAACATCAATTTGTACCCGTTCTGATCAATGCATATATCTTTCAACTTTTTTTCATCGCTCATGACCATTTCAAGCATTTTGGTCCATCCCTTTATGTTGGTGGCCTCCGCAAGCTTCTGAAAAAACTCGGTCCCAAATTGATCCACCATCAAGTCACGAAAATCGGCCTCCATAACCTCTGAAAAAATCATCTGAATCTCCTCAGGCTTGCCCTCCTCTATCTTCTTCTGCAAAAAACGACACCCAGCCTGGTCTTTGGCCACCAGAGCCACTTGGCCCCTCACTTCCTCCAACGACACAGGGTAAGCACTCGGCTGAAGCTGTCGTGCGGACCCATTAGCGAATCTTGAATCTTTGGCCCCAAAAGCAGCAGGCATATTCACTTGTTGGGCCCTTTCGTCCATTGACAATGAGTGACTCAAACGCTGTCGTATAGAGCCATTAGCTGCATACCTTGTTGATCCCCTGCTGCTGTTGCTAAACCCATTGCGCAGCGAAGAGGAAGAGGAAGAAGGTCTTATTGGGTACCCGAAACTGAATTCACTTGGCCGAGAAGTATTGGCACTCCGATTGGGTACAAAATTGGCAGCGGACCAAGTATTCAGGCCTCCATAATTGTTAGCAGAAACAGAGGAATTCGAACGAGGCAGAGGCATAGCATTAAGACTCTGGTTATTAGTGCCACCATGAAGCCTCATGTACTGATCCATTTGAGCCATTAGAAAAATGTACTGGTTTTTCAGCCTCTCATAATTGTAGTCTTGCTCTTGATTAGTATTGTTACCCAGTATTTCAGAGTTGGGGATGAAGTTGTTGGGTCTCCGATTGGATGTTGGACCAGAAGCAGAATTAGCCTGAAATCCTTGATAAGAAGGAATGTTGTTAGATATGTTTAGCCGATTGAAAGCGGATACAAGCTGATTTTGGTTTTGAAGGGGGCTCTGATCACCAGCAAAATCTGTACTAATACACTGACTGTTGCTGCCGTTTCGGAGATTGTTGTTCCCTACAGCCAAAAAAAGATGATCATAATTGTGATTGGTTTGTGAGGAGGAAGCCGAGGGGTTTTGGTGAAAGAGATGGTTTTGCAACATGGGGTCTTGGTTTCCCGAGGTGGGGTTCCAATAAGTGCCCGCCGCGGCTACTGCAGCAGGTGGGTTCTGATGATGCACGTGGTGGTATTCCGGTGACAAGACAGCGGCGTCGCGGCGAGTATAGGAAGGAATCAAAACAGGGTTGTTGTTTGGGTTTGTCGCCGCCGCGGCATTAAACCATTGATGAAGACCATCCTCTCCTCCTTTCTCACCCTCCATTATTCCTAGTGTAACTGATCAAATCCAAAATAGTAAGAGAGAGAGGGAGCAGAGGGAGTGTTATGGGGAGTAAAAGAGGAGGAGAAGCCAGAGAAGGGGATGGAGAGAATTGGGATGAAGGGTTTTAAGAGAGTGATTGATTGGGTTTAGAGTTGTGTTTGAATTGTAAGTAACACCCAAGTTTGCTCTGCGGGGAACATAATATATACTATGTTTTGTAGGGTTTTAAGGGGTGGTATACAAATTAAAATTGGCCCAAAAATCATATCTTAATTATTATGTTTTAGGAAGAGAGAAAATCGAAGATTTAAGATTATATGGACATTAAGGAAAAAGATTTAATGGGTTGAGAGAAGGAAAGTGTTTGAGCGATATAAGGAATGTTTTTTTTGGTGTTTCAGAATCTTTAGGGTTTTTGAAACACAAGCGTCTTCCTATCTTCATCAATATCTCTTCGTGCATGAAATATGAGACACACTCATTGACTCACCGGTCCAATAAAATAAAAGAAGATATATTATTTTGTTTGAATTTTTCATTATTTTTTTTGAGAAGCTTGTTGTTCAAGCTAGTTGAATCCCAGTGAAATACCTAGTTAGTTGAGGTGTTCGTCTAAAAACCCTTCTTTTTAGTATCAATTTTATAATTGTTGTAGATTCTCACCAAAAAGATTAATCTTTATTGGTATAAATAATTAACCAATTACCGGAGAAAATCTTTCTCCTTTATTTTTTGTAGATGACCTATCAAAATGAATTTTCAGTACGTAGTATCAAATCCCTAAGATATGCATGGTTTTAAGAATATTTACATTGGATTTTCCTATGATTTGGGAGGAAGGAAAATAAAATAAACATTATATTGGTAATTGCAAAAACAAAATGATGTGACATGACCTGTTTATTTGAGCAGTATATTGTGAGGGATGCTGTATAATCATCATTTGATTGAATTTGTATGTGTTAAAATTAATAACTCATTCACTTATTGTATCAAATCCAACCATATATTAAGTGCAATAAGTCCTCACTAATACTCAAAACTTGTTCCTCATGAGCAAAACTCGACATGTTTATGTGCTATATTTGAAATTCAGTGGGTGACTCATATAAATATTGTCATGTACAAATGTAATTAATTGGGACAACTAAATTTTCATGAATTTAATTAAGTTGTTTATTATCATTAAAAATATTGAGCATGGACTAACTAAATTTACAATTTTTTTTATTTGTCAACTGATGTAACAATATTTTATTTATTCATATTTGGTCGTATTTCCTTTTTTATATAAATTCATTTATTGACCTCTAATATGTCGTTTACTCAACGGCATCTCCCCAAGACTAGCTATAGGTCTAGGGGAGAGGTACCGCGTTTGAATCCTCCTTTCCCAAATTAAAAAACGACATCTAATTTGTCACAATTGGTAGTTTTTATCTAAAATTAGCCAAAAGTAATTTTTGCCACAACTCTGTCCATTTTTCTCCTTATAATTTCATTTTGTTATCATTTTTGTCCTTATTTTATTTTTTTATCATTTGTATACTTAATTATAATTTTTTTTCAATAAGTAAAACTAGAATAATGAATCTAGATGATGGTTTGTAGGGATGACAAATTTTGATACGACATGATAACACGACTTGAACCCAAGTTAGCAGTTTTATGAGCTGGTCAGTTCTTGACATGAACACAAATATAACACGACTCACGAAACACAATAATAAGCAAGTTAGGTTAGCATCAAGCAATTTAACATGATTGTGACACGCTAAACACGTTTAACTACTAGTATTATATAAAGGAAATGAATATTTTACTCATTTTTTAATATGTATTATATGCATTATTGTAGAATTATGACATATTAATTTGTATATGGTTTTGGTAGTATATATTATGAATTTATGATTACCTTTTTTTTTTTTCTTTTTTTTTTTTTTAAGGTAATGCATGAGTTACTATTTTGGTTTAAAATAAAAGAAACTATGTTTAAGTTTTAGTTCATGAGATATATATATAGATTGCAAGAGAGTCTCTCAAAAACTTATATAGGTCAAATCAAACATGACAGGATTACAAATAGGTTGAGTTAGGGTTGAGTCACTTAATTGCCACAATTAATTAAACGAATCAAATTAATATTGACTAGTATTTAACACGAGCACAAAATGACACAATATGAATCTAACATGACATGCCCTATTGCTAGCCATAACGTGCGGTTCATACCAAAAGTGATAACAAAATAAGACTATAATTACAAAAGTGACCTAAACAAAAAAACTGTGGAAACAAAAGTGCAAGTTTGGTGACCTAAAGGGCAAAAATGGACGTTTCTTAACATTTCTCGACTTTTTAATTTCAGTTTGGCAATACAAATTTAAAGTTTCATTTATCTTTCAATTTTACTATTAAATCCTAAACCATACAGGAAATATGCATATACCTTATATTAAAAGTCAAATAATACCATGACAAAGCATTTATTTCCCTGCAACCTATTTTTTATTTTTGTACGTATTACTCGAAAACAATTATGATCAACATATTTGTCAATATCCAGCTCCTGTTTAATATATAAAACATCAAATTTGCATGTAGTTCTTAAAATAACAACCGGATTTCCCCTGAAAAAAAGAGAGAGATTGTTTCCGTTTATAATTTATCTATCCCGTGATCGTTTGACCAAATTTTGCCAATTAATCAGCTGCCTTATTTTAAAATTTATTCTATATATAAATGGTTTAGTAGGTTTTAGTATGGTTTGTTAAAAGCCCTTAAAAACTACTCTTTTTTTGGGTCATTAATTAAAACCTACTTTTATACCATTTCTATGGAGATTTTTTTTTTATTTTTTATTTTATAGAATTTGTTATAGGAGCATTGATCAAGGAAATTATGAGTCAAAGTAACCAAAAACAATAAAAAGGAAATTATGAGTTATACAGAAACGTACGTAACCACAGGAAGTCTTTAGACAAGCTTAAATTCTTTTTATGGTTTAGTTAATTTGATCACTCTATAATTTAATTTGCTCAAGTGACCTCATGATGATAAATTAAAAAGAAAAAAGGACAAAATTTATTTGGTCGAACAAAAAGGAAATCTTTGGATTCTTTGCTTCGGAACTAAACAAATTGGTTAAATCATGAAATAAATTACTTATTTATTAATATATACAAATAAATTGCAACATTTTTTAGAACTATATATCCTTAATTATCTTACTTCATTATAAGAAAGGAATTACATTCTAGTTATGGTTTTTTGTCTCAAAAAAAATGCAAGTTATTCATCCATAAAAGAACAAAGATAGAAGCTTTAAATTAGGATACAATACTAAGTGACAAAACCAGTTTCAGCACAACGCTGCCAAATAAGGTTTATGGTAACAAGACAATCGGGAATTGTTTTTGGATAGCCGATGAAGACTTAGGTTATTAATTAGATAATAAAATGGGTATGGGCCGATGAGGTTAAATATAGTCACTGAATTAATCTAGTGGCTCTTGTAAAACAATCCCTCATATTAGTTCCTCATACTAGCCATGTTGTTTGAGGATGATCCTTGCAAAAGCTTAGAGAAATCCGGAACTGTACGTTTAATCATTTGATTTTTATTTAACTTGTTTAATTATTTAATTAAATGTTTACCAAAATTACTATATTTGGCTATTTATTTGATCACAATTTATATTAATTGGGAGTAAATTATCTTTTCCATTCACTCATTCACAATGGTCAGTACGTCCAGTAATTTCTCCAATAAAAAAACCATTAAAAACTAAATTGAAGACAATAATCAGTGTTCCCCAAGACTGTTTTGACTGCTTGTGACCTCCTAAGGGATTGCTATCTTCATTTGCCTCACCAACCCATTTAGCATATTATATATGCTCTCAATTTGTGTATGTGATGGGCACCCTACAAGAAACTCATGCACAACCCCATTGATGCTGATCCAACTACAGCCAGGCTGCTTGTTCACCCCCTTTTCCTTCATAAGCCCCCTCAGCGCAGAGACACCACCCCATCGATGACCGGATGCAAACGCATTAGCCAGCATCACATAGCCGCCGGAATGATCAGGGTCCGACTGAACCAATCTATTGGAAACATATTCGGCCAAGTCTACTCTAGAATGAAGCAGGCAACCCCCAAGCAGAGCACCCCACACAAAGCTATTAGGCTCAAAGGGCATGGAAGTTGCAACATTGAGAGCTTCTTCAACTAGTCCTCCTCGCGCAAGGAGGTCTATGTAGCAAGCATAATGTTCTAACTTTGGCTCGTGTCTCACTTTGATCATATCCTTGAATATTTGACGTCCTTTATCTGACAAACCTGAGTGGCTGCATGCACATAAAGCACCAAGAAAGGTACTGTCATTGGGTTGTAAACCAAACTCTTGGATTTTAGAGAATAGCCTTAATGCCTCCTCTCCTTCGCTGTTAACTGCAAGACCCATGATCATGGCATTGAATGAAACAATATCTTTGGAGACCATCTGATCAAAGACCTCTTTTGCACACTCCAAACTCCCACATTTGGAATACATGTCAATCAATGCAGTGGCTAGAATTCTGTTTGATCCAATCACACCACTGCTTCCTTTAGATTTCAAGTACTGGTGAACCCACCTACCAAGGTCTAAATCACCAACTTGAGCACAAGCCGAAAGCACACTGACCATTGTAACATGGTTGGGTCTATGATTGGGATCTTCCACCATTAAGCGGAAAAGACTCAGAGACTCCAGAGGACAACCATTCTGAAAATATGCACCTATCATGGCATTCCAAGGAAGCACACTTCGCTTCCCATTATCACCAATTTCATCAAATCTTTCCCTACTCTCCTCAATCTTTCCCCATTTCCCATACAAATATACAAGAACAGTGTTGACAGAGTCACAACCAAGATTCTTAGGATCAACATTACTGATAACTACGGATAGAATCGTAACCCACTTCTCAACATCAACTATCTCAAGATTTGAACACGCCGACAAAACACTAATCACTGTATCAACTTCTGGCCGCAAATTTTCATTAACCATCATTAAGAAAAGCCTCAAAACTTCTTCAGCCTGACCCAACTGAGCATGACCGGCAATTAACGACGTCCAACAACAAACGGCAGCCTTGTCAGGCATTTCATCAAACATCAAACGCGCAGAAGCCAAATCTTTAAGGCCCTTAGCGTACAGTGCAAGTAGGCCATTACAGACAAATGAATTGCAAAGGAACCCCATTTTCACAACATGGGTGTGAATCTGTTTGACATAACGACAATTATCAGAACGAAAGCAGGACTTGAAAAGGAACGAGAAGGTAAAGTCATTAGGCGAAAGTGAGCTCTGTTTCAAGCTTTTGAAGAGGGAAAAGGCATGGGAGGAGAGACCCTTTTCAGCCAAGACCCTGATAATGGCATTGAAAGGAAAAATGTTGGGTTTTGGGAGCTGATGAAAGACTAGAAGAGCGATATGAGATGGGTAATGGCCGATGAGACGAGTGGCTATCAGGTTGTTCTGGTGAGCACCAACTTGAAAGATTTGGGCATGGAGTTGAAGAAGATGAGGGTGTGCAATACGGCCCTGTAAGAAAGCAGCTAAGTCGGTGAATGTATTGGGCAGTGGATTGGTGGCGAGAGTGCGAACGTGAAGAGCAGACTGATATGAACAGCAAGTTCTGAGTTTTTGAGGAAATGAAAATGGTTGCAAGTGTGGAAGCATACTCGGGGGAGTTACAGAGAAAGATGGCAAACTTTCATTTTTGTAAAACACATACAAATGATAGAAGTTCATACCATAAGTTTGAATTATGTTAAAAAAAAAAAAAAAA